>PVIA01004812.1:0-128968 GCA_004024845.1 Tonatia bakeri | reverse complement strand
TTTTGTTTTAGGTATGGTTGTTACTAACTGTGAGTTTGAAGTCTTTTTTTACTGTTCATATTTTTTGATCTTCTTTTCTTAGGAAAGTCCCTTTAACATTTCATATAATAAGGGCTTGGTGATGATGAATGCCTTTAACTTGACCTTATCTGAGAAGCACTTTATCTCCCCTTGCATTCTAAATGAAAGCTTTGCTGGATAGAGTAATCTTGGATGTAGGTCCTTGCCTTTCAGGACTTGGAATACTTCTTTCCAGCCTCTTCTTGCCTGCAAGGTCTCTTTTGAAAAATCAGCTGACATTCTGATGGGAACTCCTTTGTAGGTCACTGTCCCCTTATCTCTTGCTGCTTCTAGAATTCTCTCCTTCATTTTTACCTTGGCTAATGTAATTATGATGTGCCTTGGTGTGTTCCTCCTTGGGTCCAACTTCTTTGGGACTCTCTGAGCTTCCTGGACTTCCTGGAAGTCTATTTCCCTTGCCAGTTTGGGGAAGTTCTCCTTTATTATTCATTCAAATAACTTTTCCACTTGTTGTTTTTCCTCTTCCCCTTCTGGCACCCCTATAATTCAGATGTTGGAACATTTAAAGAAGTCCTGGAGGTCCCTAAGCCTCTCCTCATTTTTTTGAATTCTTGTTTCTTCATTCTTTTCTGTTTGGTTGTTCCTTTCTTCCTTTTGGTCCACTCCATTGATTTGAGTCCTCATTTTCTTCACATCACTATTGGTTCCCTGTGCGTTTTCTTTCATTTCACTTATCGTAACCTGCATTTGTTCATCTAATTTATGACCAAAGTCAACCAATTCTGTGAGCATCCTGATCACCAGTGCTTTGAACTGTGCATCTGATAGGTTGGCTATCTCTCGGTCACTTAAAAAAATTGGCTCTGGGGATTTTAATTCTGTGTGAGCCATCTTTTTTATTTTTTATTTTCCTTTGGTCTGGTTGTGGCTGGGCTGTTACGTATGGGTGGCAGAGCCTTAGGTGTTCACCAAGGCCAGGCACCCCAGTCTCTGGGTTGTGACGTTGTATGTGGGGGTGGGGTCTGAGAGGGAACAATGGCGTCTGCTCCGCTCTCTCTAGGACTTCAGTCCCCTTTGCCACTTCCCACAAGCAAACTGGGCCCCCCTGGTGCTGGCTCCCAGGCGGATGGGCCTGTGCACTTTCTCAGACTCTGTGGGTCTCCCTGAGGAGCCTCCTGTGAGGCTGAGAGAATCTCCCGGCCTCAGCTCCCACAGGTGTTTTCAGTCAGTGCTCTTAGGCTTTGTTTCCCGGTGCTGGGGCCCTGGGTTGCGCAGTCTGTGTCGCTGCCCGTTTTTGCTTAGTTTGTCTGTGCGAGAATGTGTGGCTGCGGACAGCCAGCTGCCTTGCGCCCCTCACTGGGTCTGCTAGTCGCCTCCAGCGCCCAGGATCTGCCGCCGGTCTGCCACCTGCTGTCTGTGCCCTGCGCGCCTGCGTCTGCCAGACACCGCTCTTTCCTGCCAGGACCCCTCGACCCTTCTCCACAGGCCTCCAACTCCACCCCTACTTACCGGTCTGGATGTATGGTAGTCAGACTTCCATTCAGTTTATTTCTCTCTGTTCTGGTTGTTTCTTGTTTCTCAATTTTTGTTGTCCTTAGTTTTGGTTGCACGAGGAGGCACAGTGCGACTACCTATGCCTCCATCTTGGCCAGAAGTTCAGAACTCATGTGTTTCTTGACTTTTTCTGCCTGACTCATTATCTGCTTATATCTACCTGAAAAATTTGAAAACATTTATTCACAAAGATCCTTGCACCCCTACATTCATTGCAGCATTATTTACAATAGTCAAGGTATGGAAGCAACCCAAGTGTCCATCAGTAGGCAGCTGGATAAAGAAGACGTGATATGTATACACAACAAGATACTGCCTAGCCATAAGAAAAGATGAATTACGGCCATCTGCGACAACATAGATGGATCTTGAGAACATGATACTAAGCAAAATAAGTGAGACAAAAAAGTCAAGAACGCCGGGTCATTCTTAGCATATTAGCTCCCTTTTCCATGTAGTCCTCACCTACATTTATTTTTAGCTTTGCTCTGTTTTCTTTCTTTTATATTTTGTCATTGAACTGATCATGAATATCCTCTCATTCCCCTTTGGTGTGAGATGTTTAGTCTCATTTTTATTTGGTAATATAATTTTTATGTCTTCAGAGAGAAAGAAAACTCTTCAGTCCCCCTCTTTAAATAGAAGCTTCCAGGAGTCATTTGGAATTAGAAACCTGTAGTATATCCATAGATGATAAAATATTATTTCACTAGACTACTTCACCAGCTTTCTCTGGATTTTATGTCTGTTCTTTGACCCTATTATCTGGGCCCTTGGTTGGTCTTTGATAACCCTTGAGTCTAATTTGGATCCAGGCAGAAAGTACTTCTCAGCAATCACCTGATGATGTCTTCCTCCCAAACACTGACTGCATATTTTAAAAATTCTGTTTTTAATGACCACACTCTTTATCTAGAAATAACACTGTTTGCTTTCCCAGTGTCTTTGTGGTTTCTGTCTTTTCATCTGTAATAGTTCTCTATATTAACTTCTTTCTCCCACCTCACATATTTAGGTTTAAAATAGCCATTTCTGCTGCAACACATTCTATTCCCAGAATCGCCTGTGCACCTAATACTCATTTCCTGCCTGTATTTTTTTTAAGGAAAGTGTTAGCATTTCCTTTATAATTTTAACTATTCCTATGCATCCATCCAGATGCTGTTATTCTTGAATAAAATTCATCATTATTTTTTATGAGACTGAGCGCTACCTACTGCATTAACGAGGCACCTTATTTTTTAAAGATGTATTTCCTACTTGCATTTTTACATCATATAAGATCATTTTACTAAGAAGAATCTTTTCAGTAATAAGTCTTTCTAAAATTGTAGATGTTCACCTGAAATATTCACAGATTTAAATTCTGTTTTCTGTAATTTTAGCTTTCATTTTATTTTAACTTTTAATGTATTTTTCTGTAATAGTTATTTCTTTTTCATTTCAAAGCAATCTCAGGCTAACAGACTTGCAAATATACCACTTAGCTATTTTTTCCCCAAACTCCTTGAAAATAAGTTGCTGACCTGATTGATGCCCCAATACTTGAGTGTATCATACAAATAAGAACATTCTCTCAAATAACCACCATATAACCATGGAAACAAGCAAGTTGTCGTAACAAGAATATAGTGCCACCACCCAGTTTGTGCACCGCCATTCAGATTTTATCAGTTTTCTGAATAATGGCTTCACAGTAAAATGATCTACTTTAGAATTACATCTTGTATTTTATTTGTCATTTATCATTGCCTCCTTCAGTCTGAATCAGAAGCTCATTCTCTCTATGACTGTTATAACCTAGGCATCTAAAAAATATTATGATCCCTTGATTTAACAGAGTGTACCTTAGTTTGTATTAGTCCAATGTTTCCTCATGATTCAGTTTAGGTAATATGTCTCGAGAGATATATCACGGAAGTGATGCTATGTTCTGATTGCATCTTATCAGATGGTGGACCATCTTAATTTTTTTAGCATAACTGGTGATGTTTACTTTGATTAGTTGATTAAGTAGGTGCTTGGCAAGATATATCTTTATACATACACATATATACACAAATACACACTTAAAGATACAAACACACATATATGTATATTCATATATATAAATGTGTAAATTTACATTGATATATTTACTTCTCTATCTATTGAAAACCATGGGTTCACTTTGATATCTCTAATACCATAAGTTTATTCTGGTTTCCGAGTTTCCATAGTTTAACTTCATCATCTGACAGTAAGAACCCTGGCTCTCATTATCCTTAATCTAATTCTGTATTTGATCAACATGCAATGTATCTCCCTTGTCTGCAGCCACTACCTGTCCTGCACAAATGCCCTCAGGTCCTGTTCAGTCTCTGTCTCCCAGGCCAGGATGCCCTTCTCTGATCTAATAACCCATACCAGGCCACCCCACTGTGGCAACATTCTTCTTCCTCACTCTGGCTCCGACATCCTGTGCCATGTAAACCTCCTTCACAGATTTCTTCTCATCCTGCTGTACGTCATCACCCTCCCGCAGCCATCCCCAGCATGGAAGCCTATCTTACACCACTCGACTGAATGGCTTTTGGACTACAAGGGAGAGGAAGGGGAAGAGAAAGGAGAAGAATTAGCTGTATCCTATTTTTATGCTATAATTTTTAAACTTTTTTTGAGTATCTAACAAGTAACTTAAAATCTGGACTTAAAGTCATTATATATGCTTTTGGTAATCAAAAAAATAAATATCTCTTCTTGTGACATGACTATGTAAAATATATATTTATCCAAAATAAAAACAACTCACTGAACATTTTTGAGAATTAATTTTCAATTGCATTCCCTGTCTTTAAAAAGTGTGAGGCTTTAACTAATACAACATTATGTCAACAATTACTTAGAGTCATTTTCATAAACACTTGGGTTATTGTTTGTCTCTTTGTTTGCTCTAGATCTGCCCAGTGAAGAATTTTCCCCCATGTGTATAGCAATAACATAATTGCTAAGGCTTTCCTATTTTGCCTTTATCCATCTCTGAACTTAAAAGTCACATTCGATTTCTTTAAGAAACATCTAAAAGAAAACATGCTGCTAAAACATCTGCAACTACCGTCATTTGCTTTTAAGGCCAACGATGGTTAATGTAATGAACCATTTAAAAGCATAATTTGCCATATGGATGTTATAGCAGTTATTTGCTCTGTTGCTAAACATAGCAGTGCATTAGATGGTTATAACAGCTTTTGCACTGGCACGGAAAAGTAGCAGATTGGCCAAGGACTTCTGAAACAGGTGTTCTCTGTAATGACAATAGAAGGTTTACAGTCTTCTCAGAGCTGCATTTTCTTTAAAATTTTTGAATATACACATCAATAGCTAGGGTAGAAAGACTGCTCCAGGACTGCTGCCCTGATGCGACACAGACCAGCTTCAAGTGTAGAATGCAGTGCTTTATAAACATGACAGTACTGTATCCATTTCTTTCTTGGTAATATCTCTCCACTGTCTCTGTTCTTGGTCACAGCCATCCTATTTCCCATTCGTGCTATTACAATAAATTCCTAACTATTAGTCTGTTTCTAAGCCTTGCCATCCGTTCGGCCATTCACCGTGTTGTGTTGGTTCACCACACTCCCACTATTAGCAACCTGTAGTGGCTCCCTCATGTTCATCCAGTAAATCTCTAACACCTTGGTATCCCATTGAAACGTTCTGTGGTCTGGGGCAAGACTAGTTTTAAAACAATGGCTTTTATTTCCAAATTGCTTCATATTCTAATATAGCTTTAAAATTCTTTAAAAATAAAACAATTTTTATACACATGAAATATATATATACATATATATATATCAATATCAATATTGGTATCAATTTAAAATTTGGAATTGAGGTCTGGTGCCAGAATCCATCGACCTTTCTTTCTGTTGAAGAAGAGAACACACACACACACACACACACACACACACACACACGTGTATATATGTGTATATGTATATGTACATGCACACACATATACACATAACATGCACACACGTGTATCTACACATACACATATATATGTATACACACATTTATATATCTATATATACATGTTGAATATCAAAGACATGCCCCAAGCAAACACAGAATCCCTTGACAAAAGGTGGAAGACATTAGTTCCAGTTGTTGGGGAAATCTCCCAGAAATCATTTGTTGAGCAGTAAACTCACCAAGCAGAGACTTCAGTGGCTGCACACTTTAGGGAAGTGCAGGCTTTACAGTATTAGTCTAGGTAAGTCATTAGACAAGAAATAACCATAAGAAACACTAGCAATGACAAAAACCTGTGGGTTGGAAGCAGGAGGTATGGTTTCCAGAATTGACACATATTTTGTAAAGTGCCCAATTTTCAAAAAAAAGTAAGTGACATGCAAAGAAACGAAAATATGGCCCACGCATGGGGGGAAAACATCCAATGTTGGACTGACTAAATCTACTTACCAAATTTACAGGGCCGTTAGAGATGTCTACATCATGGAAACAGATCAAAAGAGGTTAATGACTGGCCAGCATCAGTGTTCAGAGACCATGAACTTGAGATATGCAATCCAGATGATTTCACAGAATGATTGTCTTCCATGTTAAGCATCTATGTGTATACACATATTAAAAAATATCCTTTTTAAAACAACTATTAATGAGAAGCATGAAATTATTTGAAAATGTTTTACACGAGAGTCTAAATCGCCCTTACATTGTCATCTCTTTTTCAGGCCCTCCGGTCAATGTCACGTGCAACATATTCATAAACAGCTTCGGTTCTATCGCTGAGACGACCATGGTAGGAGGTTTACTTTGTGACAACTTCATACCAGAGCAACTGCTGGCCAAATTAATGGCGATTTTCTGCCAGTGTTATTTCATTCAAAGCCAAAATTAATTTAATGACATTTTAAAAGATAAAATTAATGGTATAATTAAATTTACACCCAGCTGCAGGTAATAATGTTTCATTTAGAGGTGGTATATTATGGAATATATGTAAGTGAAAACAAGATTGATTTTTACATTTCAGTAATTAAATACTAAATCTCAAAAACAAGTCTATCACATAAATTATTTATTGCTTTTCAATAACCAGACATAAGCATATGAATAAACAATTTCATGTGTAATTATTTTATATACTTATAAATGTGTTCATAGTATTGCTTAAGTATTCTATTTGATTACTTTTCCAAGTGAATATAGTATTTGCCAAATGTAGTGTATGCCTTAATTTAACTAAATTCACTGAACAGAGACTTTATTACTATGAAATTGAGAACATTTTACATAATTATTAAAGCCAAAAATTATCATTACAGACCACATTTACGCTGTTTTGAATTTTATAACTGTCTTTAAAGATCATGTTGTATCTCTTTTTTGCCCTGTAGCTTTTACTGTGCACTTTAGATAAAATAAAATGCAGACACAGACTCATGAACCACTGAATATCTGTTAGCAGGCAACTTTTTAAAATTGAAACTATTTATGGTGGTTCTTAAATTACTTAGAATCATACTTCATTCCTAAGTTTAACAAGTATAATTTGCATTAATTTTCAAAGTTGATTTTTAGCTAAAATAAGATATAAAGTACTTCAAGATTTTTTAGCTTCCAAAACCATTAAGCAGAGACTTGTGCTCATTTTATATACCTCAGAATGATATGAAAGTGAATTTCTAAGAAAAAGTAATCTAATATGCAAATTATTGTGTGGATGTGTGTGTAGAGTTTATGTGTGTGTGTGTGTGTAGAGGATATATGTCAACAGGAAGAGACTTTATTTACACACCATTTAAAAAATGTTCTTTTCATTGTGTGCACATTATGCAGTCATTTAGTGGCAACTCTGCGGTTCTGTTCAAACAATAAAAGCAGCAGTGGAGAAAACTGACCTCACATATTTGGGCATTACAGAGAATTATCTTAACTGTATTATATAACTTAAAATGAATGTATGTGTTTGTGTAAACACAGAGAAAATGCATATAACTTGCCTGGATAAGCACAGTGTAGTTCTGGTGCAATTTTGACCCAAAAGTGATTATAGTTCTGTTTCAGACTTTGACATATTCTGGATTCTGGTTGAATATCTGGCCAATTTGTCTCCAGCATTTGTACATACCCACTAGAAATCAAATTAAAGATAAAGGAATCTCTTCTGGCTTCCCCCCCCATTTTAGCCTTCCCAAATTGTGTTTCTAGCCATGACGACTTTATCATTTTCATTGCTACTATATATACCATACAATCTTGAAAACCTGAAAATACATTTATGCTTTCTCTTTTGTAAGGTCGTTTCCACAAAATACTTTCAACAACAGTAGTCAGACAGGTTTACAGCTTTACTTATGCTTGTGGGGCAAAGGAAGGGCCTTGGAAACAAGAGAAGACAGGACCAGATTTCTTTATTAATATCTGAAAGATTGTCAGATTCCTGAAGGCCTTTGCTTTTTATGGCGTTCACCAGTCTACCCCTAAACGGCTATAACCACTATATGATTCTGACACACAATTTGTGGGATGACGACACTGGCTGAATTTCTCACCTTTAATCAGTTTGGTGAGACTTTTCCAATCAAATAATATTATACAAAGAGCAGGATATTGCAAGCACACTCTCACGGTGACCCTCCTCACTCAGTTTTATTTCTTCCCTTCTCTCGTATAGAAATTCTTTCCATTCTTACACGCTCCATCATAATGGATTTCCTTTTAAATGATTTTTTGAATCTGTTACTCTCCTTTTCAGAGTCACAGGCAACCTCAATGAACAATAATCAATCACCCCAGAGGTTATTATAAAATAAACTAAACATTATAAAATTAACTATGTCCACCATGGCATCTCTATTTTTAGTTTTCCAAACTGTTAAACAGGTGACATTCCTTCTATTCTCATAATCAGATTCAGTATTTGTAAAAATTTTTAATGGTATCAGATAGATTAGCTACACTGTAGTATCCCTCTATGTAGGAATCTACATAGAGAAAATCAGGACTTATTATATTTCTGTCTCAAGAATCATAAAATATTTTGCTACCACCTGATTAAGTCAATGTCATTCATTCATTTATAGTTTCCACCATCACAGCTCTGCAAACTAAACTTTGTCATTGTTTTATTTGTCATAACATTGTTTAATTTCTATAAATGCAATAATATATTTTAAAGCATTCTCATGTCTTACACAAATACAGTTTACATTTGTTTTTATAATACAATAAGCTAATTCATTGAAGATAATTATTAAGATTAAGAGGATGGAATTTTAAATGATCTATAATAATGAACAAATACCTTTATATCTGAGAACTTACACCTTAAATAAAACTAAATAATGTTTTAAATTCATACATATCTGCCTAACAAATTTCCTAAGTGCCTGTAATGTTTTTACTAACCAAATATATTAAGCCCCCTTTGCTGGTCTAGTTGCTAACCTATTATATCTTTCCCCATTTTAAAATTGAACATTAGTCCCATTTCAGGGAATTATTTGATTCTTGAGAAAGTTTCTCTGGTAGATATTTCTTCTTTAGCTCTTTTTTGAAAATTAAATAATTCAACTTTTAAAATATTTTGTATCTTCTTGTAGTACATCTTAAAAATATTTATGTGTATTTTTAATAGTATAAACTCAAGTTTCTTAACTTAAACTTGTCTTTTCCCAGTGTTTCTCTACCTTAACGTAGTGCCAACCATTCTCATTTGAATGCAGTTTTATTATTCTGGATATATAGTCATCAAATTTTTTTCTATAAGTATTATGGAAAGTCTAAACCTCCCAATTTCCCTCACATTTGAGTTGGGTGTTATTATATATAATGAGATTCTCTGAGGGCTTGTTCAGCCTCCATTATTCCAAGTTTACATTCTTCTTAAGTAGAAAACCATGTAACAACCATTGGGAACCATAGTTCTTAAAAAGAATTAAATAAAATTGGTTTACCATCATTAGAGTCATTCTCTTTCCCATTCTGCACCATGGCCTTGGCGACAGGGGCGCCCATCCTGCCTTTTGAACTTGTGGCGACCACAGGTGCTCATGAGCCTTTTATTGCTTCTGTGAGGGAAAGCTTACGATCGCCACACCAAGTGACTCTTCAGTGAAATGGACTCCTGCAGCCCTGTGATGAGTTGTGGCTGCGGCTTATATGCCAGGATGAAAGCATCTGTAAGGTGGACTTTTTTTAAAGCTCATATATATGCACATTGTAGTTTGGGTGTTTATACATAGCAGTATTTAAAAATGGACAAATTGGCTGAAGCTCCTATCTTCAGAACACAGATGGTTCCCCATCTTGTTACAAATACGCATTAGAGAATTACTCTGCTATGTGCCTACATCAATATTTACTCATTGAGCCATTGCATTTCACCAGTTCCCCTAGAATAAAGTATTTTTTTCCAAAATAAAAGTGAAACAAAGGCGAGATATTTTGGTATAAGAGATTCACAGGTGCTTTATATACAGAGATGTGTGGTGGGGTCGGGCAAGTCTCTGAGGGCCTGTTTTGACCTCACAGAATTGTCAGACTGTACAGTTCTTCAATTTCCCACACAAATAATGATGGACACATACTATGATGATGATAAACTTTTCTAAATACTACCTGGTTTGGATATGTTAGGATGGCATTTAACTACTTGTACTAATTTAGCAACTCAACTTCATTGACATTCTATAATTTTAATCCAATTTGCTTTCACATTTAATCTTTAAAAATATTTTGTTTAAATTCGTGGGCATTTATTTAAAATTTTTTGAGTATAGGCTTCATAGAGCAGCAATCCACTCTGATATGTTCATCACCACACATGAACAGCTAGGATAATTCGTAGCAGAAAATTGCTCTTAAGTGTATATTGTGGAATGCACACCCACGTGCACACACACACACACATACACACACGCATATTCTGGTTAAATGAGAGTATTTTTTCCAAGAAGGGAACTTTGCTACCGTGTCTTTGACAGAAGTGGATAAACTGTTTTTTTCTGCTTTCCCATATGATCTGAGCCTGGCTCTGTCTTAAATTGGTGCTACAGTCTCTAAAATAGGAGCGAAATATTGAATTGTACAACCTTATTGATGTTGGCTAATATTGCCCAAATAAATTTGGCTTTTTAAATCAGATCTTCACATATAATTTTACAATCTTTCCTTGAAAATCTCTTGCTTTTTCAGCTGAATTGACAGAGAAGTAAATTCATTAAAAATGTTAAACTTTTGCATGGAGAGTTTTCTATGATAAGAAATTAGAGCTCCTATTACATAGTGCATATGATGATGGAAGAATAATGTTTAAAATAAAAATAAATAAGATGCAATTATTTTAGCTATCAACTAGATTTCACAGTAATTTTTCATGACAATTGGGAGGAAATGTGTATGATTTAAAGGAAAGTTCATTTTTTCTGTCCTTTTGTAGCCTTTCTTAAAAATAAGCCCGTCCATTTTATTTATTGCAAATGAGTTAAGTTCTTGTAAAGGAACATTCACTTTATGAGTGTCATAATAGTTTTCAGGGGCTATTCCTGTGTAATTCATATTCCTAGATTCAATAATGTTAATGTAGCATATGATTAGATAGATATTAGTCCACTTCCTTTTAGAATAGCCTTCATAGAAGCATCCTTCTATCCTTTCGACATTAAGATTATGTCTGTTAAGATCTTAGCTTCACTGTCTTATTTTTCTTCCTTTGAGTGATAGGTAAAGACTAGCCAAATATAGCAATGACATTGGTCTA
Source organism: Tonatia bakeri (assembly GCA_004024845.1). Taxonomy (NCBI): domain Eukaryota; kingdom Metazoa; phylum Chordata; class Mammalia; order Chiroptera; family Phyllostomidae; genus Tonatia; species Tonatia bakeri. The sequence goes on along the minus strand of PVIA01004812.1, from coordinate 117,624 downwards.
AAGGAGTTTTAATTTCAAGCATGAGTAACTGGTGACTGGCTGCCTGAATGTGTTCTGAAGTATCCTTTATAAGCATGAGTCAGAAAGAGGGCGTATTTATGGGAAAGGCTGGAGAAAGATAGGTGTACATGAAGGTTACACATCCTGGTGACCCCGTGGGCAAGGCGCGTGAATCCCTGCCTGGTGCAGTTGTCCACAGGACCATTTTTTATAATCACTGTCTCCCAGAGAAGACTGTCTATCGATCTTGTTCACACAGGTACAATTTCTTATCAAGAATTGCACAAAGAATACAATTGTTTAGCTGTGTTGTGATGTCATTAAAACAAACATGATGTGTAAAAGCATGTTTCCAATTCTATGGGGGGAAATACCAAGGAGGAACAGGTGCTAATGACAACAGGAAGGACAGAGTTTGCGGAGCAGGGAGTCATCAGGCACATGCCTCTGCATCTTCTCTTCTTTATTGGACCACATGTCTAGGTAGAGTTTTCTGTTCATCTAGATAAGTCAATTGAAAGGTTAATTGTATTTTGTTTAGGTATTTGAAGTATTTGAGTTGGGAAAAAATGAGGAAGTTTGTAGGGGTGAATGTAGTGTCAAAGACATGTGTCACTTAATTTAACCCTCTCTCTCTGCCTTCTGTAAAGCCAATAAGTAATGCAAAGTGACTATTAAGTGCACCTGGTTCTCTTCCAGAGGAAGACAGGGAATAGCATCCACTGTTACCAGATCAATTAAGTGCTTTTGTTGGCCACTCAACATGACATAGAAATGGTCTGATTCTGGTGAATAGCTCCTAGCAATGGCGTTCATCTCCATGGGGTTTGTCATCCCACACCTTTTTCTCAAGAGAATTTCATTTTCTGAAAGAATACACTCCAAAATGTCATTTCAACCTCTAAAGACAAAATGGGCAGCAAGATGGGAAATTGTGTTCTTTAAGATGATTGGCATTAGTCATAATTTTTTAGTCATGGATTTAACGTGTCGATTAGTGTTAAGTACTTGGCAATTGATTTAAATTGCAAATAGCTCTTCAGCTGTGATGTTGAATCTCTAACAGATAAATGAGTGAAAGTTAACCCTGAGAGTTCTCTTGACCAGTTAGAGGACACGTTTCTGTTGCTGTGATAAAACTAGCAGCTTGTCTACCAAATAAGCCAACTATGCTTCAGATGAGATCACACAAGCTGGACTGACAGCGACCCGGGGCTGTGCCTCAAGTGCCTCACCAAACAGAAGAGATGCGGTCCAAAGGAGTTGCTTAGGGAGTCCATTAGAAAGTGGAAAATTCCTACTTGACAATGACACACACACACACACACACACACACAAATATATGTATATAAATGATATGTAAATGAGGTTTGTACCTTAAAATTTGGTTTTAAATATATAAGAAAAATTATTTTTTCCTCAATCTCATCAGAGAGGCTCGATAACAAACTGTTTTATGGGAGAGCATGAGGAAACGTTTATTATCATGTACCTATTACTGTGATCTGCACCAGCTTTTAAAATTCTCCTTAGTAGTTTCTTGGAATATTGCCAACGCTCTAGGGTCTAGCTGAAGCCTGAAACAAATAATCCTACCACAAAGGTATATTCAGGTTTAATTAACAAAAATGAGCTTATAATATATCAACATTAAGCAAATAAACTACTAATGTTCACAGATAAGTCCTGGGCAACCCGTATCTGTGAAACCTATTCAATATATGTTTAGATGATAATGAAGTCTTACTTTTCCTCTTATGGTAGGGAAGATATTTGGGAGTTCTTGCATTTCCATTAAGTCTTCCAGGCCTTACTGGGATGCTTCTCTCCAAAGGCTTTATCTAGAATTAGTGAAGAATTCCTCTATACTTTTCTGTAACTGAATTCTCACCTCCTCTCTCCACTGGAGTTGCTTCCATCCCCTGCTGGTGTTAGGCTGTGATGGTTTCTCACATCCAGATTTGCAGGGCTCTCTGGCCTGGCATATGACTGTCCCCTAACCCCACCTCAGCCCTGCCCCCAAGTAATAAGAACAGCTAGATCCCTCTCTGAGTTGATGAAATGTAACCCTTTTCTTTGGTGGAAATCATTTTGTTTGCTTCAGGTTGTTCTTTCACTGGTTTTCTTGTTTCTAGTCATTTCGAGACCTCAGTAGGTCTTCCTGGGGTTTCTACTCAGCCTTTGGATGGTCATTTACTGTTTTAACATATCTAGTATTCTATCCTTGTAACATACACATCCCAGAAGCAGCTACTGAAAAGGCTAAAAATTTTGATTCTAAATATATTTCACTCTTTATCATATTTTAACTTGCTCTAAAGATAATTGCTATTCCTCACCCATGAACTATAAAATTAAATACGATTAATCAAAACTTGACAGCAGATACTAAGAGAAATGAATATGCTCCGCATTCCTTTTTTACTTTAGTTTTCTCTAAGGCAATGTTTTGCAATCATTTTTTTCTCATTATGTCTCCCTAAGGAGTCTCTTTAGACATGTTTTTTAAAAAATTATATTTTATTGTTTACACTATTACAGTTGTCCCACTGCTTAGATGTAGACATCTTTTCCCCTAATTGCCCTCTCCAGGACATTTTTTAAAAAATATTTTATTTATTTATTTTTAGACAGAGGGGAAGGGAGGGAGAAAGGGAGGGTAGCATCAGTGTGTGGTTGCCTCTCACACACCCCCAACTGGGGACCTGGCCTGCAACCCAGGCATGTGCCCTGACTGGGAATCAAACTGGCAACTGGTTTGCAAGCCAGCACTCGATCCACTGAGCCACATCAGCCAGTTCCCCCTCCCCGTGAAATTTTAATACTTCCTATATAGTGTGTATCTGTTTATAAACTCTGAATGTCTGAACTACACATAAAAAGAGTAAGATTTTTTTTTACCCATCAAGAACTAATTTTTGCTCTCTTGGGAATAATATTGTCCTCACTGAGAAGGTATCCTCTGAAGTACATATTTATATGGCTACTCCTGAATACACTCACCCAAGGCTAATATTTCTGTCCTCATTGCCTGGTAGCATATGGAACAACAAGAGAAAATGGGGCAGAAGCACTGCATATTCTTGGACGAAAGGCATACATTTTTATGCCTCCTAGCAATTTGCAAAACTATTAATAAGTGTGTACTAGAGACTAAACTATACTCCCTCTTTATTAATATATAAGTATCTTCTTTTTTATGTTATTATTCAAACTTTATAAGAGTGCCCCCTCCATACACACCCACCTATACTGACTGTAAATACATTCAGATTTGCTTCAAATTTATTTTCCATGTTTGACACAAAGGTCAGATTTATTTCCTGTTTTCTTCTGTGATGATATTAATGTTTTCATTTTACTCATATAACCATACTGCATCATACCTGTTCACTAGTTGATAAACTTGTTCTCAAAATATTTCCCATGGAGTTCATTCCTCAAGCCTGGTCCAGTGGCAACAAACTGATGTGAAATATACATAATACATATGACATTACTATCATGGCTTAGCCAGAAGAATGTTCTAAAAGGTAAATTTTACTCAAAACTAGATCAAGAGATGATAGATAGATAAATAATAGATAAGCTTCTTTTTTCCTTGTTAAGGTTGTAAAAGTATAATTTTTAGCAAGAAGAAACTGCCTTAGATTCCTGAGGGGAAAATTCTGCATGAAACACTTTTAAGAACTGGAAACACTTTTAAGAACATGAAACATTTTTAAGAACTGAGAACTTCACCAAGAACTTGAAGATCAACCTACCTATTAGTGAAGCTTCCTGCAGAGAGATGCCCAGGGCCCAGATACCAGGCCTCTGACCCCTCCCAGTCCTACCCCCATAAATCCAGATGTGGCTTGGGGGTAATGTTTTAAAAAACCTGATGCCAGTTACAGATGTTTGGAGGTTTTCTTTTTAAAAAAATTTTTTTAATTTATTTTTTAAAAGATTTTATTTATTTATTTTTAGAGAGGGAAGGCGGGGGAGAGAGAGAAACATCAATGTGCGACTGCTGGGGGCCGTGGCCTGAAACCCAGGCATGTGCCCTGACTGGGAATCAAACCTGCGATGCTTTGGTTTGTAGCCTGTACTCAATCCATTGAGCTACACCAGCCAGGGATAAGATGTTTGGAGTTTTTCAAATCCTCCCAGTTTTATCATTCTAATACTTCAAGCTTCACTCTTTCCCAGACAAGACCCTAACATTCACATACATCACCCTGCAAGACAGTGAATATAATGCGCTTTCTAGTTTAGTAACCCAGAGGTACATCCTTTGAGTCTAACTTTCAACCTTACAAAATGCACCCATTAAGCTACAGGAGATAAGATACTCTTTGAGAAAAACCATGGCAAATCCCTGGCTTTCCAGCCATGCCTTAACCTAAGAATTCAAATTTCTGAACTGGATATATACATATTTTTTAACTCCCAGTAGAGATAAAAGCAAGCAACCCACTTCTTTATGCCTGTGGCATTATATTTTACTGTGGCTTTTTAGCACTTGGTCTGAAAAATCAGCTTATAATCAGACTGTGGTCTGAAATGCTTCATTTTAGATGGTCATGGGTAAAATGCCAGTTGATTTCACCACAGTTGCCACGCACTCCTAGTGCCTTCTCCTTTGGAAACTGAAATACCCGTGGCCTTCACAGGCCCAGTGAGCAGTCCATGGCTCTCATCCCCGCAGCTCAGCGCTGGTGACAGACACTGCTACAGCTGGTGTTCAGTGGCTCTTACTGAAACTGCTTCACAAAAAGTGACTTACTACTGGGAATCAGATGTTTACAAAATTACTAGAAGAAGGAAAATTGTACTACAGATTTGGCTTGTCAGCAAGGCCGCTGCTTCTGCCTGAAAATCAGGAGGGAAATCAGGAGGCTCCCGCAGCACAGTGCAATCCAGGAACCAGGAAACCCTGGCAGCTGCTGAGCCAGCATGAACTCCTGGATGCACACCGTTTACTAAATATATTTAGTCCTTCGACAACATGAAACTGGTCGCAGAAAATGGGGCCTTCACTGACACTGCTGAGGAGAACCTTGGGGCTACCATGACCTCAAGAGCTGCAGGCAGAGGCAAAGTCAGGAAGTACGCCTGAATGATGAAACAAATCACACCAAGATTGCTAGCTTTCAGTGGAATATCCAGACACAGGAAGACAAATATTGCATGATCTCACTTTTGTGTAGAATCTAAAAGAAAAGTATAAGTTGAACTCACAGAAGCAGAGAGTAGAATGGTGGTTACCAGGGGTAGGCAGGTGGGGAAAAGGGGGAGATACTGGTCAAAGGGTACAGAATTGCAGTTGGGTGGGGTGAGTTAGTCTAGAGATCTAGGGTACAGGCATGATGACAAGAGCAAATAATTTTGGAGCCAACACTGGAAATATGCTAAGGCAGTAGATTTTAGGTGCTCTGATTACAATAAAAGGTAACTATGTGAGGAGATATGCTAATTAGTTTGACTATATATAAGATCATGTTGTAGAGCTTAAATATATACCCTTCTTATTTAAGACATATTATGTATACATATAATCTTCTAGTAATTTGAATTTGTGTCCTTCTGGAAAGGGTGATGAAATGCCAGGAGTCAATCTTTGAGATCTGTCATTTGCTGTGATCATGGAGACTTTATAACTTGGAACTTACGTTGCAAGTCTCGACTTCTTTCTACATTCCTTTTGTTCTCCAGAGAGGGAAAAGCAAACATTTCAAACAAAATAGAGAGATATTTTACATTTTTAAATTCATTCTGCATGAATTTAGTAGTATCTTGCCTTAATAAATCCTAGTGGCTATTAGATTCAGAATGCAATACATGTTTGTAATCCTCTTTTTCCCCCTGGGCCTTCCATTCTTATTAGGGCTAAATTGTTTGCCCTTGACAATTTTTATTACTGCAGTTATTGTGAAATATGTTCTTAATTCATAAAACTTCATTCATTCTGACCAATTCGATGCTCAAAGTGAGCTTTAGTGCTCTTACTCTTCAAATCATGTCTCAAAAGAACTCATATTAAAAACACTGAACAATATATTCTCTTGGTCCCGAATGACTTAGGCATGCCCCTGGTGATTAATATACAGGCAAATATTGAACTGTTGATTCAATTTTGGCTTGTCAGTTTCCTAGTGAAGAACATTTCTTAAACTTTAAAAATATTTTCTTCCTATGAAAAAACACAACTGTTGGGTTATATTATGTTTTGTTGTGCATGTTGGTTTTTAAAACATGTTACTCCTACAAAAACCATGCTAGGAAATTTCTAGCTAATGCCAATTATGGTGTGTGCTGAGAAAAGAAAATTTTTATTTATTTGGATTCAAAACTGAGTATAACTCAGAGATGAACAAATAATATCTTACTTTATGTAGTTTTAGATCTGTTCTTCCTAGAGTCTGCACCATAAGAAGGTATCATTCTTGTAGTTTTATAGTAATACTTTGTTGATTCAAAATATGCAATACCTTGTTATATTGCTCTCCCTAGGTTTTTTTCTACATAGCCCATAATAATGAACTATTTGTGATTTTTAGGGTATAAAGGGACCAAGTAGAGTCTGTTTTTTAAAATACTTTATGTGATGCTTTTCCTTGTGAGAAAAGTATCTAGGTAGAAGAAAGAAGTCAAACTACTTTTTTATAGACTATGCCTGACTAATTTACATATTTTCTTTAATAATATTTAAAAATTATTTTACCACTAAGAAAATGCTATGACTTAAAGCAGTAATATCTCTAGGAGATGTGCATATTTTAGAACAATGCAGATCCACTTTCCCCACGTATTAGCGCCTGGCCTTTTTGGCCTTTTTCATCATGATTTTGCGTCCAGTGCCCTGATGCGTTCCTGCCAGATCTCCTGCAGAGATCCCTGTTGTAGGTCCTCCCATACCTCTTTGCACACTCTTTGAAATGTGGCTTTCCTGCTCCTCTCATCAAAAGGTGGAATCGCTTTTATTTCCTCTCTCTTTGAACCTGCACATGTCGAATAAAGGCTAATTGTACTTATAAATTACAATTGATTAAATGGGCATTTGGATATCTGGGGAATTAGGCAGCCAGCTTCCTCAGAGTGGCAATATAATGGGCTTGCTCCTATGCTTCAGGAGTGACCACGTAATCTATCTTCCAAATAGGGAAAATTTGAGAATAAAACAATTAAGTTTAATTTTAAAAAATTCTTACTTTTGACTCACAAATTAGTTTGATTATAATATGAATCTACAAAATGTTTATGTTTAACCTGTTTGCACTAATACAATAAAATTCTTTATAAAGCAATAAAAATAATATATACTGATGTGAACACGTTCAAGCAGAAAACCCCAACTTTTTAATGTGAATTACGTAATCATTAAAAACAAACAAGCAGAGTGATTGTCTTCGCAAACAGTCATATTTTTTAAACAGTGCCTTAGCCAGGTGTGTTTCTAATACTGCACCACTGACATTTTTATAGAGAATGCATTTTTTCTTACATGATATTATTACTTTTAGTTTTAAGACTTTTTTCATAAAATTATAGGAAATCTTCAGAGTTGAACTTTGTGATTATATATTTAAGGGAACTACATTTATTAATGCCTTAATTTGAGAAATATTTTACAAAGACAACTTATCAAATATGTTATCTGTTTATAATTTATTAAATTATTTCTTGAATGTAGACATTGTAAAATCATAGGCATGCTCAATATTATCCCACTCCAATATGAAAATAAATTTTTTCACATAAAATAAAATAGGTATATACACCTTACAAAATATGTGTTGGATCTATAGGCTGAAAACTATAAAATGCTGATGAAATAAACCAAAGAAACAACACAGAGTCACATTATTCATGAGCTGGATAACTCAATGTAGCTTAGATGTTAGTTTTTTCAAGTTAATCTATAGTTTTAATGCAATTTCAATAATATTAGCAAGAATCTTTCAAATGTAGATAAGCCAACTCTATAATTCTTAAAGAAAGGAAAATAAATTTAAATTGTGAAGATAATTATAAAAAGAAAGAACCAATTTAGAGGACTTTCATCACTCAATATTAAAACTTAATAGAAACTGATAAGGAAATATAGTCTTCTCCAAAATAGTATGAAACAATGTTACTCATACAAAAGAAAAAGTTATCCTAAACATCTGCTTGTAGCTTATCAAAAATTAACTCATGCTAAACATGAAACCTAAAGTTAGAAAATTTTTAGAAGAATAAAGTATAAGAGAAAATTTTAGTGGCCTTGAGTTAGGCAAAGAATTCTTAGACATAGCACAAAAAACACAGTTTATAAAATAAATAATTGATAAAGTAAACTTTATCATAATTAAAAACTTTTGCTGTGTGAAAGATGTTGCTAATAGGAGGAAAAAGGCAAATTACCCAACAGGGCAGAAAGTTCCCAGTTCTCATGTCTAGCAAGGGCCATGTATCTAGAGTATAGAAAGAACTCTAAAAATTTAATGGTGAAAGAAAGTTTTAGTGGGCAAGTGATTCAAGCAGATACTCCACTAAAAATATATACAGATTGCATTTGTTTGAACTGTACACGTAAACTCTCTGTGAATTAGAAGGCAAATTAAAACAACATTAACACTAGAATGGCTTAAAAGTACAGCCACGTTACTCCACCAGGAATTTGGGTAGGGATAGCTAGGTGATTTGTGTACTCCCTTTATTGAAAGAAGCCATTATTCATAGTTTTTGATATTCATAGTCTATTCAGCAGGAGGATTGGCTTGTCTGGAGGGTTTATAATGGTTCATAATTGGGTCTTTAGTGGACTCAGGAGTTTTGAGCAGACCTACATGTGGCTCCTTCAGAATGGCTTATCCTGGTCCCAGTTTGCCCCAGAGTGTTTTTGTTCATCTTTAATCTGACACAATCTTTCATCTAGTGACAAATTATTCACATTCTTCCAACATGCAAAATATCACGTCCCTTTTTAGAGATCTCAGCTTTCATGTTTCATTATGGTATTGTCTTAAAAGCTTAGGCTCTTGCCATCAGGTCTAAGTGTAAATCGGGCTCCCCAAGGGCAGAGCTTGATTATGTTCCTCTTGATTAAAAGATCTGTGGATTCAAGAGGCAAGTTCTCTACCCCATACACCCAGTCCACATGCAAAGGATAACTGCAATATATACTCCCCTTTAAAAAGAGGGTGGGGTGAGATGACATTATAGTCATAGCAATTTGAAAGTTGGGGCAAGCATAACCCTCCAGTTACATGACTAGGGCCCAGTCCTCTTCCCTGCAAAAGATTCTTCCTGGACCTTGACTTCACTGTTTTGGCTCCTGGTTCTGTGTTCTGAGTCATCTTTACTTTTCTGTAAAACATGGACCCTGCTTGTTGCTCATTTGCCTTTTATTCCACTTCCTGGCAGCAGAAATTTGAGAACCTTACAAGCTGTCTGTAAGGTTGTATTTTCCTTGTCCGTTTTAATAGAAACTGATGGTGCTTCTACTATTTGAATTCTCTTAACATTTTTGTGGGTTTCCTATGTGTGTTATCATTTTTGTGGGTTTCTTATGTAGGTGACCATTTTTAGGGTTTCTCTACCTTGAATTAGAAGTCAAGATTCTGTGGGAAAAGACTCTTAAAATGCATAGAAACCTTTTTCTCTGGCTGAGAAAACTTGTGAGGTAACTTTTCAATCTTCTGAAGTATAAACAGGGGTTTATACTTCACAGTCACGCCCTTGAAATCTTTACCCTGAGTCCATAAAATTAGCAAAGTGACATTTTCAAAATTTTCCTAGAAATCTCCTTAGCCAAATACAACAGTTCATTTAGTTGCATTTTCTATTTCCCACATTGAGATGCCAGCATTGCCAAACTTTTTGCCACCCCAAAACAATGGTGAATTTTTTCCATCCTCCAATTACAATACCCTCCTCATCCTTTCCTCTGTCACAGAGGTCTCCAAAACCCTTCAGGCTGCTTGGCCCTAAAGTCAGCTGCTCATGTGTTAGTTTTTTCTTACTACATTACCCACTTCTAGTTACCTCATTTCATCTCAGTTATTGCTACATAACGAACTACCCCCGAACTGAGTGCCTTATGAAAGCAAACATTTTAGTAAATTTCCTGATTTTATAGGTCAAGGATGTGGGCAGGTCTCCTGGTTTTTTTTACATGGTTTCAGCAGAAGTCACTCAGTGGAATTGAGCTGGTCGGTGGGCATAGTACCTGGGAGAAAATAATCTGCTAACTTAATAGAAACCTGACTTTGAGATGGTTGTAAGAACTGACTTTGAGAATATTTGTTGTAAGCAGTATATTGTGTATCATGCAGAGAGAGCTCAAGGCCTGGGTGAAAATTAGGGAGATGTCACTTTTTGTTCCTGTCCTATAAAATGAGATTGGTAAAGACACTTTATTTATTTCATGTGTTATCATCAGTTACAATAATTTTCCTGTGATGAAAGTATTCAAATATAAATAGATAATTTTATGGAGGAAATAATATATCAATAGATTCAGAAATGGGCCAGGACAATCTAAGCTATAATGTAGAATGAAGTAATCATATTTAAGTATTTCTAAAAGTACTAGCATCTGCATTGTGCTACCCACTGTAGGATTTATATTTCATAAAATATGTATGTCCCCAAATTTATAAATTCAAATAGAAGAGCATACCCACAGGTTGCCAAATATTTTATGAAAAGAAAAACACATGGAAATTTGGCAACTTATCTTTTGCCCGGATGATATGCTGCACTCAAATACTTTTAAACATGGAAGCATAATCCCAATATCTGTAAATATAGAAACATTAAAATGTGAGGTGTTGTCTACCCAAGAAGCAAATTATCTAGTGGTTGATTACAGTTTCTTTTTAAGTCTGACTTTGGTGTGTTGCATATGTCCTATTTAGGTAATTTACTTGAAAATAAATTGTAGAGTTTCAAAGTGGTTATTTCACTAGATATAAAAGAAGCAAATATTTCATCTATTGCTCTCAAGAATTATCTGAAATGAGGCTGCAATGTGCTATAATTGTTTCTAAAAGAAGTTAATTCCTCTACATCACTGAAGTGCAGTTAATAGCTTCCACACAGCTTCTTGCCCAATCTCCATATCAACAAGTGACTAATTAAAAATTGTCTGGATTGCTCAAAAGGAAAATTCATCCTAAATACAATTTAATTTCATCTTCAACATATAATATTTAACTCACTAAAACTTTTCCAAATGGGAATTGTTTCTTTTAATATTCAACATCTACCATTTCACAGTAAGCAATATCCAATATAAGCTTTCATGAATCAAAAGATTGCCAAACAACTGAAAGGGGTTTCTTAGAAAAACCACTGGAAATTCAAATATCAATTAAAATGTAAAACTGTGATGACAAGCCTCAGTGTTGAGAATATTTGAAAATACCAGAAATGTCTATTGCAATAATTTATTTACACAAACAGTTTTACTACTGAGGATAAATGTACAAACAAATGGAACAAAAATTCCTTACCAAAGACATCTATTCCTTTGTCTTTATTTATTAAACCATGTCTTGTTCTCAGATCCAAGCTGCTGAGTATCAATAGTTCATTAAAATTGTGAAGAGAAGTATAAAGATTACCACAAAATAATAGATGCAGGTGTGTAATTAAAAAATATGTAGGCATGTAACTGAAAATTTCAACTGGAAACATTTTTAAGGTAAGAAACCTAGTTTGCATAAGGTACTTACTTTGGCAATATTTACTGTTTATAGGCTCAGAATAGTCTTTCTCTGTTAGTCAGTTCTGTAGCATTGGTCCCAAACTACATGTGATGGTAAAAGAGGACCTGCTTGGTGGGAAGCAGCTAGATGTGCTCTGACAGTGTCGGATGTTGCTGCCATAGAAAACACCTGTGACGTGAGATGAAGCTGTTAAGCCTAAGTATATCCCTGAAAACTTGCAAGTGAGGCAAATTTTAGTCAGCATTTTTTCAATTCCAAATTATGTTTTAGGCATGTAGCTTCCTGCCTGAAAGTTAGTAATCATTCAATTAACAATAGTTATTCATTTTATCTTTCATGTTGATTGTGGATTGTGATTTTATGTATTATTATATAGATGGCATTCACTTCCCAAAATATTTGTCTTTAAAATACCACCTTGCATTTAGAATTCTCTTAATGAGAACTTTCAAACTTTATAAATTAAATAGATGATCTCTATGTCCTTAAATATAATTTAAAAACATATGTAAAATAAACCTTGGAAATATAATGCTAAGTATAACAAGCCAGACACAAAAAGCCACTTATTGTATGATTTCATTAACATAAAATATTCAGAGCAGATACATATAGAGAGGTAAGAAGCAGGTTAAAGATGACCAGGGCTGGAGGGAAGGGGGTGTGGGGAGGGGCAATCCAATCAGCATGGGGTTTCCTTTCAAGGTGATGAAATGAGCTGGAAACTAGACAGGGGTGATGGTCACACAATATTGTGAAGGTTCTAGATGTCACTGATGGTAAGTGTTATTATATGTATAGCTTTGACCAAATTTAAAGGAAAAAACATATGTGATAAAATGTAACACAGTTTATGCCAAACATTCCAGCAAACACACTAGTTGGAAGATCTTCAAAAAATTATTTTTTGGAACTGTTATCCATCCAGTAAAGTGTGAGATGTCTCTCAGCTATTCTCAGAAAAGTTTTCTTCCTATTAATGGGTTCTTAGAATTTCCTGTTTGATTTGAGGAGATATTGAAAATAGCATATTCCAAAGACTAAAATAATAGCTCATTTTCCAAAAGATTTTTACCTTTTTATAATACAAGTCATATATTCCAGTAGTGTTATTTAATGGGAAGTCCCCCAAATAAATAATAATAATAAAGGGATCATTGCCCACATGCCATTAAATATTCACATTGCAAATTAATAAGTGTTATGTGTAAATGGTTATGCTCATGTTAACCTGCAAATTCAAACAAGTGAGCACATTCTTTGTGGGATATAAGTGTTGATATAACTTTTGGGTCATGAATGGAAGTGGTGGTAACAGAATTTCCAAGTTGATGTTGCCTAAATCAGAAAAGGCATATAAACTACTTTTTCCTACTTGTTAAAATACAAAAGTTTAGGAATTTATTTGGGCAGAAATATGAGGCAGAAAATTGTGTCCTTTCCTGCCTCCCTTCTATGGGCTCGTTGGTGCATCTTGCTGTGGAGGAGAGAGAGCATGTTCTGCTGGGCTGTCTAGCATGGTGTGTGAGAAGGCTGAGGATTGGACATATAATTGGACTGGGGTGGCAGGTGTGGGGGGTAAAGAGGACCACAGAGGTGAGATGCACTTCCCAGTGCATTGTGTTAGGGCACATGCCACCAATGTGACTTTCCACTGATGTCGACCTTGATTCTTGATACCCTGGCTGAGGTGGTATCTTTCATGTGTCTCCTCTGTAAAGCCTCTCCCCTCTTTTCAAACTGTCCCCTTTGGAAGGGAGTCACTATTTATAGTCCACACTTAAAGGTAGGGAGTCCCTTTCCCCCTGTTTGCAAAAGGAACTGAGTAGGAATGCAAGAAGTGAGCGCTGGAGGCTGGAGGGTGCCTCCAGGTAAGTGGCATGTGATGGAGGACTGCTATGAGCACATTAACTCATTACTTTATAACCAAAGAGCCACATAAATTACTAGTTTTCAAAGAAAAGAAGTAGTTACTGGAAGTTCTGGCTCTGTTCAGGTCTTCACTTCAAAATCCAGGCATGGCCAAACTGAATAAACTATATTAGTTGGAACAATCTTTACTGACTTCTGGAATAATATTCCAATAACTAAGTTTACCTCTGCATAAATTGTTACCTTGAAGAGTCAGCCCTAGAGAGTGTTCTGAATAGAATAGAGTTGACCCTTGAACAACAGGGCTTGAACTGCATAGGTCCACTTAGGTTTCTTTTTCGATAGATTTGGCCCTTCCATCCTGGTTTCGCATGGTGGATTCAATCAACTCAGGATCAAAAACGGTATTTACAAATTTCCAACCACTGTTTCCAAACTGTGGATTCCCAGCACAGATGGAAAATGCTATTTTTGATATGCGGTTGGTTGACTCTTTGGATGCGACAGCTGCAGTTGTGAAGGACTCTCTGCAGTTAAGTTTTGGGGCAGTAAAAGGTTATATCTGAATTTGCAGCTACTTGGGTTGGCACTCCATACTCCTGCGTTGTTCCAGAGTCAACTGTATAGTTTTTATTGTTTAGGTCAGTGCTTTAATTTTCAATCTTGCTATTGTTTATTTGTACTCTTGCCCCAAATTCATATGTTGAAATCCTACCTTACCCAAAGGTCATGATTAGTAGATGGAGCCTTTGGGAGGCCCTTAAGTCATGAAGGTTAGGACCCTCATGGATGGGATTAGTGTTCTTTTAAAGAGTCCATAGAATCCCCATCACCTGCTGCCATGAGACAATATAATCTGAAGTCTGCCTCCCAGAAGTGGTCCTCACCCCCTTATTGGCACCCTAATCTCAGGTTTCCAGCCTCCATAACAGTGAGTAATAAATGTTTGTTATAAGGCACCTGATCTATGATATTTTGTTATAGCAGCCTGAAAGGACTAAAATAAATCTTATATTTAAACAGAGGTTACTGAATGAGACACAAAGAGGGTTACCAGTATTTCACTGACTCAACATACTTCTGTTCTGACCAATCTTGATAACTTACATGAATTTTAATAACTAATATATCCTTTAAATACTGTTATAAGAAAAAACTCTATAATTCTAAAAACAGGGATGAATTTTGTTTATATATTATTTTCTACCATTTTTAAGAGTCTATTCTACTTCTTGAGGATTCATATCTTTATATTCCCAGAATTGGTACATCACTAGACTTTCTTTTAAAAAACCTTCATAATTTTGGGGACTTCCAGCCAAGATGGAGGCATAGGTAGACACACCATGCCTCCTAGCACAACCAAAATAAGAACAAAAACAATTTAGAAATAAAATAACAACCAGAACTGACAGAAAATTAAACTGTATGGAAGTTCGAGAACCAAGGAGTTAAAATAGACACATTCACCCAGACCGGTAGGAGGGGTGGATTCGAACAGCCGGGCAGAGAGAGGTTGTGGCACAAAGAACTGTGGCTGGTGGACCCCCAGGCATGGAAGACAGCACCAGGTGGACCCTGGGCTCCCAGGCAGCAGCTGGCAGACCCAGCAAGGCGGCAATTGTGGAGCGGGGTGTGGGGTGCAAAGCAGCTAGCTGACTAGGTGGTCCCACATTCATGCCCAGATAAACCAGGTGAAACTGGGGAGCGAGACAGATTGTACAACTCAGGACTCCAGCTCAGGGAAATAAAGCCTCAAAACACCGATTAAAAACCTGTGGGGGTTGATGTGCTGTGAGAGACTCCCAGCCTCACAGGAGAGTTCATTGGAGGGATCCACAGGGTCCTAGAACATACACAAGCCCACCCACATGGGAATCAGCACCAGACAGGTCCAGTTTGCTTGGGGGAAGTGGCAGAAGGTACTGAAGTCTGACAGAGAGTGGAGCAAGCCCCACTCTTCCCTCTCGGACCCCTTCCCCATGTATTGCATCACAACCCAGTGACATGGGTTGCCCCACCCTGGTGAACACCTAAGGCTTTGCCCCTCATATGTAACAGGTGCATCAAGACAAAAAAAAAAAATAACCCAAATGAAAGAACAGATCAAACCTCAGAACAAATACAACTAAAGGATGAAGAGGTAGCTAACCTATCAGAGGCATAGTTCAAAGCACTGGTGATCAGGATGCTCACAGAATTGGTTGAATTTGACCACAAATTAGATGAAAAAAAATAAAGGCTACACTAAGTGAAATGAAGGAAAATGCACAGGGAACCAATAGTGGGAAGAAAACTGGGACTAAAATCAATGGAGTGGATCAGAAGGAAGAAAGGAACAACCAAAAAGAAAAGAATGAAGAAACAAGAATTCCAAAAAATGAGGAGAGGTTCAGGAACCTCCAGGACAACTTTAAACATTCCAATATCCGAATCATAGGGGTGCCAGAAGGAGAAGAGGAAGAGTAAGAAATTGAAAACTAAGCCCTGGCTGGCGTAGCTCAGTGGATTGAGTGCGGGCTGCAAACCAAAGCATCGCAGGTTCGATTCCCAGTCAGGGCACATGCCTGGGTTGCAGGCCATGGCCCCCAGCAACTGCACATTGATGTTTCTCTCTCTCTCTTTCTCCCTTCCGTCCCTCTCTAAAAATAAATAAATTAAAAACAAAAGAAATTGAAAACTTATTTGAAAACATAGTGAAGGAGAACTTCCCCAATCTAGCAAAGGAAATAGCCTTCCAGGAAGTTCAGGAAGCTCAGAGAGTCCCAAAGAAGTTGGACTCAAGGAGGAACACACCAAGGCACATCATAATTACATTAGCCAAGATTAAAATGAAGGAGAATCCTAGAAGCAGCAAGAGATAAGGAGACAGTTACCTAAAAGGAGTTCCCATCAGACTGTCAGCTGATTTCTCAAAAGAGACCTTGCAGGCATGAAGGGGCTAGAAAGAAATATTCTAAGTCATTAAAGGCAAGGACGTATATCCAAGATTACTCTATCCAGCAAAACTTTCATTTAGAATGGATGGGCAGATAAAGTGCTTCTCAGATAAGGTCAAGTTAAAGGAGTTCATCATCACCAAGCCCTTATTATATGAAATGTTAAAGGGACTTATCTAAGAAAAAGAAGATAAAAAACATGTACAGTAAAATGACAGCAAATTCACAATTATTAACAACCACACCTAAAACAAAAACAAAAATAAACTAAGCAAACAACTAGAACAGGAACAGAACCACAGAAATGGAGAGCACATAGAGGGTTAGCAATAGGGGAGAGGGAGGAGAAGAGAGGGGGAAAAGGTACAGAGAATAAGTAGCATAGATGGTAGGTAGAAAATAGACAGGGGGAGGGCAAGAATAGTATGGGAAATGTAGAAGCTAAAGAACTTATGACACGTGGACATGAACTAAAGGGGGGGAATGAGGAGGGGAGAGGATGTGCAGGGAGAGGGGAATGAAGGGGGAAAATGGGACAACTGTAATAACAGAATCAATAAAAATATTTAAAAAATAAATAAATTTAAAAATTATTTAAATATAGATAGAATTTACATGTAGGGGGGAAATCTCCATAATTTTCAAAAGATTCTCCCCTTTTCTAGAGAATAATTAAACTCATGGATAATGAAGAAGCTAATGGAAGATTGGAAATAAGTTTTGTGAGCTTCTAAATTGTTCTTACAATGCCTTTTTTCCCTGTTGGTTTAGTAAGTAAGAACTGAGGGGCACTTGCCCAGTGGGCCATTATTTTGGAATTGGCAGCCTCATAAGAGCACGCTCCCTGCAGTGGGTTCAGAGAGCAGACGGTGCAGGCAGCATGGGGGCTATTGTGGTGAAGACATTAGGAGCAGTTATTCCACCACCACCTATTAGTGTTCTGCATTCTGGAATGCATGGGGCCCTGTGTTGTGCAGTATTTCAGAACTAGAGAATCTTAGGAAATGAAACAGTTTAAAGACATACACCCGTCACTCATGGACACAGACCACAGTGTGAGAGCGTGGTTGCGGGGGGACAGAGCAGGAGCTGGGTGGAAGTGGGCAAAGTGGGGGGGAATGGGAACAACTCTAATAGTGTCAACAACAAAAATTAAGTCAAAAAGTCTAAACCAGCAAAATGATTGTCAGAGAGTTTGCACTTTACCCTTATTTCTTTGAGAAAAGAAAGTTATTTTCTGACCATTCTGAAGTTAGCCAGTACCTTCAGATAGGACTCCTAACAACAGGAAGAATTTTGAGTTATTTTTCTGTTATTTTCCTGGCTAGGACTCCAGGGATGGTTTCCTTAAAGGTTCCACCTTCTAGAGTGACTAACAAAAACATTCTATTGTTCTACAAACTTCAAAAAAAATGAGAATGCTAATGTACCCAATACATTAAAAAATATATATATCAATTTCCTACTGCTGCTATAGAAAATTGCCACAAATTCAGTGGCCTAAAAACAATACAAATATGTTATCTTATGATTCTGGAGGTCATTAATATCTCTGTCCTAAAATTTTATGATTCCATATAAGTGTCAATTTGACTACCTTTTGAGGTTTATGAATGAATTCAATATATGTCTAGATTTTAGAAATGTGAACTATAAACATTGATTTTACTCTCAATATTATCTCATATTTATTACCTTTTTACTCACATATAACTGTGCTACATAAATTGTCCATTTAAAATATTTTTGCATACATTGCATACATACTGATCAGTCTTTGTTTTGCGAAGCCATTTCCTCTTCAGTCCATGATTTTCTATTATAATCAAGTTATTTCAAATTGAGTTGCAAGGACCTCATTCACCGTGGTGTTATCTTATTAAGTCATTTTATTTACCCTTCGCACATTTTCAAAAATGATCTGGATTCAAAAATAATATAATTGGTTGCTGGGTATAAATGGGATGCATTGGCTATGAGGAGTCAGCCTTAAAAATTATTTTTGAAATGCTAAATTTGGTGTGTGATAGGGAAGCTTCTCAGCATAATGTTCATTTGCAAGCAGGTCAAAACCCAAACTGTGAGGAGTGTCAAAACCGAGGTTTCTGGGTTTTCAGGAGATGGTTATTTTTGAATTTTGCTTTGGACTTTGGCCCTAAATGAAACACTGAAATGTGTTAGGAAACAGAGGTATTTTTGGTCATTGACAGAAAGAGCAAGATGGACGTAGGTTAACCCTTGGCCTTGGTTGACAGCCAACAGTTGATTTTTTTCCTCATGTGATTTAGAAACAGAAGCTGAAGGGTACTTGATGTCTTTTTTTGAGCAAAGAATGTTCCTATAGGTGTGAGATTG
Organism: Tonatia bakeri; assembly: GCA_004024845.1. Lineage (NCBI taxonomy): Eukaryota > Metazoa > Chordata > Mammalia > Chiroptera > Phyllostomidae > Tonatia > Tonatia bakeri. The sequence continues at coordinate 98,759 of PVIA01004812.1, read as the reverse complement.
TGTTTATAAAGTTTATCACTAAGTCAAGAACACAAGGATAAAGAGATTCAGCCAGATTTTATTACACATACTGAAGCTTAAAAGTACTTTAATTTTAGCCTCACAGTGGGGAACACCTACAGAGTATTCTCAGTTAACAAATTAGTTACAGCATAAAAAATGCTTCAGTTTTTTATCTACATCTTTAGAATCAGTCCAAAAAGAAATTCTTTACTAGTCAGTTATTTTTTTTTTTTTATGGCGGGTATCACTCTCACTTGTCTTGCTTTAGCCGTCTCCTGTAGGTAAGACAGAGGGAAACTGACTTTGGTCCAATCACCAATTGTCTTGGCACAGATGGCGGAATGGTGAGGGGCATACGAACTGGCCACCAGGGAGGTATGTTTCACGGTACTTCACAGCACTCTGAACTCTAGGCTAAGCGAGTATGATCTGCCCTTGTCTGGTAGAAGTGTATTCACATTTATGGCTTCTGCAGACCCTTACGGCTGGTGAGATTTCCACATTGTCATGAGCTTTCTGGTGAAGAAGCTGAAGTGAACTCTGCTGCGTGGGTACTTTTGAAAATACTTGGAGCACTTAGCAAGCAGAAAGCCTATCAGCTGGTGTGTAACCTCAGTTACAGTTAGAGGACAGAGGACTCAGTGCACAAAAAATGATTGAGGGGACGTACAGAGTTGTTATGTTCACAAACACTCTGGATTAGACTACCTGCAAGATAGCTTATTTACTGGGTATGGCATTATGAAAGTATTGTTTGTGATTGCTCGGTTACTATATTCTGATTACTGATAATTTGGTATTCAAGGAACAAAAAACATAGATAAATACTGGTATTCACTTCCTTTGAATATCTCCAGCCTATTTTCCATGCAAATGAAGCTTTATAAAAATGTTCACATCACTCATGCTTGTAATGAAATCTATATGTTTATTTGCTCATTTCAAAATTCTAAGGGGAAACATTGTTTATAGTCATAGGTAGTACTTATATCCATTTACTGCGTACAAATCCCACACATATACCAGGCTATTTATCTTGTTATTTTATACATTAGTCCAGAATTTGTGAACAAGAATTTGGCTGAACCATTGACTCTTGCCCTTTTTAACTTAACTATGAAGGGTCTGATTCAGTAATCCCACTAGCTAAATCTTCTTAAAGAATTACTGGTAACAATGCTCCTTTATTATTCTTTTATTATTCCAAAATCACCTGTTATTTTTCCAAGTCACCTATGTCATAGAATTTATATGCTATATTAAACAGGTATGTATATATGGTCATTTTTATAAAGTAGGAAGCTTTCAAGAAAATTTCACTAGAAACACTTCAAACGTTGTCAGATATCTACTTAAAAAATGGTTGTAGAAAATGAATGTGAAGCTGAAAATATTTTACTCCCAGTGTCTAAGAGCAACCCAATATTTTATTCTGAAAAACCAGGAGAGTAAAATTTGAACAGAACCGCAAAATATAAGCATGATAAAACTGTGCTCTTCTTTGGCCTTTCCTCTGGAGGCGCACAGACCACTAAAATTGCTGGGAAAGCCTTGGAAAGAAAGTGGCTCTTGTCAGTGGTAATGAGTGATGACTGTGTGGGAGGGAAGGCTCACAGGATGTCAGGGAATTTTGTCACAATTCAGAGAAGCCTACAAAATAGCACATAAAATTAAAAACTTTTTATTTATTTTTAAAATATTTTATTTATTTATTTTTAGAAAGAGGGAAAGGAAGGAAGAAACGGGGAGAGATACATCAATATGTGGTTGCCTTTAGTGCACCCCCTACTGGGGACCTGGCCTACAACCCAGGCATGTGCCCTGACTGGGAATCGAACCCTTGAGGCTTTGGTTTGAAAGCCCGCGGTCAGTTCATTAAGCTACACCAGCCAGGGCAAGATTCAAAACTTTTTAAAGCATTAGGCTTTTCCCCCATTTCCTTCTTTTATTGCAGGACTACAGGGTGAATATCTTTCTCCGTCAGAAATGGAACGACCCGCGCCTCGCGTACAGTGAGTACCCTGATGACTCTTTAGACCTGGACCCTTCCATGTTGGACTCCATTTGGAAACCTGACCTTTTCTTTGCCAATGAGAAGGGTGCAAACTTCCATGAAGTTACCACGGACAACAAACTGTTAAGAATTTTCAAGAATGGAAACGTTCTTTATTCAATACGGTGAGTCATAGAGTTAAATTTCTGATTTTAATGAAAAAATTTTTTGTTGTTGTTGTGAGTGTTTTGAAATTTTTGATTAACTGCTTTCATTGTTCCACTCAAATGCCTTTAATACACCAAATATGTCTAATCAGCAATAGCAGACCCAGGTTTTAGATCCAGAAACTGTATGAATAATTCTTGGAAATCCACTTTTTTAACAAGTGGCTCAGGTTATTAATCAGCCAGGTGGGTGGGTGGTTTAAGGCAAATTGAATGGTAGCCAAATAATACATTGTGATTACATTTTATGTATGCATACTCCTTTAAATATTTATAGGTGAAGAAATATTTAGATTTGCTTGTCTGGGGTCCATTTTCCATAAATTATTTTCAGGTGTATGTATTTTTTTTAGATTTCCTGAGCTTCTTAGAAAAGATCTTATTTATGTAACAGTTATTTATTATAATTATGATCATTATTATAGTTATTTAACACACCAAATCACAGAAATAGCAATAACAAAAAAGATCCCCTAAATATTCATTAATAAGAACTAAGCAGAACACAATAGTAATCCCATATCATGAAATATTCTGCATGAGCTGGACCTAAGTTTATTCATAAGAGGTGGCCTCCAAAATATATTCAAGTGCAAGGAAAATAGTTTATGTTTATTCCTACTTGAAACACTCTACATATGTAGGCATAACTGTGAGTGTAAAAATGTACATCTCTGTAGAGCTATGCAAGAAGCTGAGAAGTGTGCCTGGCCAGTGGGAGAAGATAACCAGCTGTGGAAACGAGCAGTTGACTTTGGGTAGGAATAAAGGTGAACTTTAGATTTTACTCTATGTGACTTCATGCTATTTGAATTCTTCAGAAAGACTTAGGCACTGCTTAGGAATTCAATACATATATTTTATGATAGAAGCTCAAAATCTGAGGTCATGATCCTTGACCCCTCTTTGTTGTGGGTTCATGATGGATATCAGGGGGTTCATGACAGGGTGCAAACAGAGCAAGTTAAAATTTTTCCCTGATGCTTTGTGAAAGTTATGGTTTATTTTAATTATAAGGTATTGTTTCATTTTGGACAGATTTTGGCTACAAGAATATATCACAAGATAGCATGGGGTAATCATTTGGCAGTTATAATGTGAATATTTCCATTGATAGAATTGAAATACAATGTGTGTGTGTGTGTGTGTGTGTGCTTGTCCTATAGGATTATGGATATTTAGTTGTTTTTATCAAGCCTTGCTGGAATTGGAAAGTGGTTCCATCCATTATGAATTGCTCACATTTCTTCTAATATTTTGAGGAAAGTTATGGAGTAATTCAGAGTTGCATTTTTGTCTTTTCAGTATGAATTCAGATGAAACAGGATGATGTCTCTCAGCTCCTAATTTTTGTTTGCTGTATCCTGGCTCACAAGATCAAAGACTAAATTTGTTTTCTTATGAGTTGTTTTTGGAAATCTCACAGTACTTTGAAATCTTCAATTGGCAAACAGTTTCTTTGTTTAAAAAAATTGCGCTAGGAAAAAAAACACCTTTCATTCCATTTACAAATGGAGCATCTGTGATATTTTATGGGAGATCTGGCTTTCCTGCTTGTTTAAAGAAAGAAGCAGAATGTCCTGGCAAACCTGACCTATTTAACTTGTCCATTTATCTGTACTTTCTCTTTCTACCTACTAAAGCAAAGAAATAAACTTAATAAGGAATAAAATGGCATTAATGCTCAGGAGGGTGAAAGTAATGAAAAGAAGACAGTGACAGGTGAACGGTGGCAACGCACCTGAGGAAGCTGGAAAATGACTGCACTTGTGAAAACAGACTTAACAGAGACAGCTGACACCAAAGCCAAAGTGGGGGAACCCAAAAGGAAGATAGTAATATCCTCACAGTTTTAGAAATTTGTGGCAGCTAGGACTTCAGAAAACAGAGGCTAAAAAAGAGATCAAAGAATGAGAATTGTGATTACATTATATTTTGTAGGAACAACAGTGAACCTTCTATTCCTATTTTTCTTTCTTACATCCTTTAGACGAGGGGCTGCCTTTTTGCCTTCTGAACTGGGCAGAAAGCAGGACAGAAAACCTCAGAGAGGCTGTGCCATGAGCTTCAAGAGTAGGGACGACAGGTGCAGCTGGATCTGTAATGAGACATTATACAAAAAAAATGAGGATTACATGAGGTATATTTAATGGTGATACCCATGTTCTCCCTAAAATACTGAAAGCCAAACATAAACTTCTACTGAGTAGTAGTCAGAAGAATACACCCCTGGAGAAGCTAAATTGTCCAACAGAAAAAAATCTACAGATATTGACATTTGGGGAATCACCAATGAACTCTCTGGGCAACCATGTTATCATCCCGCAGATGAGACCATTACTCAATGAACCACCCGCTACTAATAGAGCTCCAAAAAGGTCTTAGTGCTTCCTTCATGAAGAGGCCTTCTAAGAAGTAGAATCAAAATACAAAGAAGTAGAAAATAGGAGAGAAATGATGTAGAAATCAGAACATCAGTACACATCTAATATATGACTAGATAGGAAAAACAGAAAGAGTGAGAGAGTGAGCTTACTATGTAAACAAGAAATTGCTAGGTGAACTGCTGTGTTTAATTATTGAGAGGGCCTTTCCAGCTCTGAGAGGAGTTCATAGAATTTGAAGTAATAGTAGGGAATAAAAACTGAAGTGATTGCAAAAGTGAGACAATTATTAACAACAGGAAGAACAAAATGTTATGCATAAGCTGTAATTACAGCAACCTACTAAGCTTAATCATAAATCAGAATTACATGTTCATAACCTGTAAACAACAAATATTAATTTAACTTCATGTTTACATAATTAACTTTTGAGTATAGTTGAGATTTCAGTGTGCATAGAGTGTGGTATTAAGACAAATAAATTCTATTTTTCTCTTGTAGGAAATTAATAGACAATATCACAAATTAAAAAATCAAGCATTATGTAATAGCAATTTAGCCCTATGAACATAAATCATAGGAAAGGCTGCCTCTAAGGAGCTAGAACTGGGAGTAAGAGATGGGTGGGTCAAAGGTTCAGTTGTTTTTTATGTGCTTTATGCAGCTGTTTAAACTTTTAAATGATATACATGAATTATATTGTTAATTTTCAAATTAGGTACTTTTTAAATTAGGGTTTTGAAGCCAGGCACATGACTCCAGATTGTCAAGTTTGGTATTGATTTCACTCTGCTTAGAAGGTTAGCCTATTACTTATTTAATGGGTGCTGACCGAGGACACAAGATTCCTGGGTCAGAGACAAAGGCATTTCTTACTTACTGCCAGCTAGCAGCACAAGCATCAATGTATTTCTCCCTTGTCCTGAAGTCTCACTGGAGCCGTGCGACAGGTCCAGAGGGATGTAACACACACCATGGGTCTGTGTCACAGCTATGAAACACCGAGTTTGGGGAATCCACTGCTTCTATAGCAAGATACAAGCAAGACTTCTCTTTGTCCTTTGTCCTAATCTCTCAAAATTAGCAGCTGCATTAACAACCCTGAGAAATGACAAAGCAAAAAGAGTAGTGAAGGCCTTCTGCACTTGGTACACCCAGCAAGAGATGCACCAAGGGGCAGAAGGGGTCCAGGAGGGATGTCTCCCAACCCAGGTCAAGCCTCTACAACTTACTAGTCATTATTTGGGGCAAGTCTCTTTACTTGTAAAAGGTTTGTTTTTCTTCTGTATATGATAATTTTTGAGCCCAAAACAATATATGTAAAGCACCCAGAGTAGTGCCAGGCATATGATAGGCACTGAAGTTGTTTATTTATCTTTCTAAAAAGGAAAAAACAACAACAACAAAACTAAATCAAACACAAAACTAAACCCAAACTAAACAAATAAAAAAAAACGCCAAACCCCTTAAATTCTGATATTTTCCAGAATCCCCAAATTAGCCCTATATGGACTCTCACAGGGTTACTGTCCTATCTAAGCCTCAGTTTTATCACTTATAAATGGGGATGGTAGTATCCTCAGATCAAGATAATGGAGGCACATCATACAGTTAAATCTTCCCTAATGCTTACCTTTCTCACACTGGTAATCCATGTCAATACCACCAACCTTACTGCTTATATTACAGAAGTATTATTTCATTAAACATCAAGTCGCAAGAGGAAATTTTGTATCAAAACTGCTACTATGCACAGTGAATTGTCATAATGCAATTTCAACTTTTATTTAAGCTAAATATAATCATTCTGTCTTTGAAATTCAGTTGTGAAAACCATTAAAGGTTACTTGTACAATGTGTTTATTTTTTTGAACCTTAACAGGCCTTTACTTTTTATTTATTTATTTATTTATTTATTTATTAAAATATATATTTACAGTTGTCCCAATTTTCCCCCCTTTGCCCTCCTATGCCCAGTACCCCCATTCCCTCCCGCAATCCTTACCCCCTAGTTCATGTCCATGGGTTGTGCATAGAAGTTCTTTGGCTTCTCCACTTCCTATACTGTTCTTTTGCTGTTGTTGTTCAAGTACAGTTGTCTGTTTTCCTGCCACCACTGCTCCTGACCCAGCCCTACCTCCTACCCTCAATTCTTCCCCTCTTTGACTTCATACTTGGATCCTTTATACATGTTCCTTGATGACCTTTCCCCTACTTTCCCTAATTATCCCCCACCCCCTGCCACTGTTTACTGTCAGTTTGTTCTTTATTTCAATGTCTTTGGTTATATTTGGCTCCTTCGTTTATTTTGTTGATTAGGTTCTACTTGTAGATGAGTTCATATGATATTTGTCTTTCACCGCCTGGCTTATTTCCTTTAGCATAATGCTCTCCATATCCTTCCATGCTGTTGTGAAGGGTAGGAGCTCCTCATTTCCTTTTGATGCATACTATTCCACTGTGTAAATGTACCATAGTTTTTTGATCCATTCATTTACTGATGGACACTTAGGTTGCTTCCAGCACTTGGTTGTTGTAAATTTTGCTGCTATGAACATCGGGGTGCATAGGTTCTTCTGAATTAGTGTTTCAAGGTTCTTAGGGTATAATCCCAGGCAGTGGAATTGCTGGGTCAAAAGGCAGTTTCATTTTTAGTTTTTTGAGGAAATTCCATACTGTTTTCCACAGTGGCCGTATCAGTCTGCAATCCCACCAACAGTGCACTAGGGTTCCCTTTTCTCCTCATGCTCTTCAACAATTGTTAGTTTGTTTATGATGGGCATTCAGATGGGTGTGAAGTAGTATCTCATTGTGGTTTTAATTTGCATCTCTCTGATGGCTAGTGATGCTGAGCATCCTTTCCTATGTCTCTAGGCTCTCTGTATGTCCTCATTGAAATGTCTGTTCAGGTCCTTTGCCCATTTTTCGATTGGATTGTTTGTCTTCCTGGAGTGGAGTCATGTGAATTCTCAGACAAGGGAGATCAGACCCTTGTCTGAGGTATCATTGGCAAATATATTTTCCCATATGCTTGGTTCCCTTTTTATTTTGCTGATATTTGCTTTACTCACACAGAAGCTTTTTGTCTTGATGAAGTCCCGTTTGTTTGTTCTTTCCTTTATTTCCCTTGCTCTAGGGAACATATGGGTGAAAATATTGCTGCATGGAATATCTGAGATTTTCCTGCCTATGTTCTCCTCTAGGACTTTTATGGTACTGTGACTTATATTTAAGTGTTTTATCCATCTTGAGTTTATTTTTGTGTATGGTGTAAATTGGTTGTCAGGTTTCATTTTTTTTGCATGTAGCTATACAGATCTCCCAACACCATTTGTTGAAGAAGCTATTTTTACTCCATTTTATGCTTCTGCCCCCTTTGTTGAATATTAATTGACCATAGAGACATGGGTTTATTTCTGGGCTCTCTATTCTGTTCCATTGATCTATGTGTCTGTTCTTATGCCAGCACCAGAGACAGGCCATTAATTTTTAAATAGAAAAAGCAAACTTATTTCAATAGATGTTTTTTAAGATGTTGTTTATTCAAGGAAAATCAATTTATAATGCCATAAAATTTATGTGATGTGGAAAATTTTGGTTGTGCATAATTCTGTATATTTTTCTGAAGAGGTCATAGTTTATATCAGCTTCCTAAAGGGAACATCAGCAATATTGAGACTGCATTGGTGATGGGTTGATAAGCTTTATGATTGTCTCTGCAAATAGATGACAGCAAAACTCAAAATTAGAACACTAGTTCTAATTTTTCTTCTTGTGTTTCTTCCTTCTTCCTTTTTGTGTAACAATCTAATTGCTGCTGAGGGTTCTCTTTGTAGAATCGCTCACAATAAACTACCAAATAACTCAAGTAAATACATAAAAACCATGGGGAAATACCTTATATTTTCTAAAGTTTTAATTACATTTTTCTAATTTCTTTTGGAAGAATTATTTGTGTTTATTTTACTTTAAATTTAATAACTAATAATGTATAAAATGTTTATTCATTATTATAAAAACATAGCATTTAAGAGGCTGTATTAATCTCAGAACCCATTTTCAGGAAAAAGGCCCCTGTGTTTTTTTTTTCTTTTTCTTTTTTTGATTTAAACTTTATTGTATTTTTTCATTACCATTTAGTCCCCTTATAACTGTCCCCCACCAACAATCACCACTGTTGTCCATGTCCCTGACTACTTTTTGCTCAATTCCTCCTTTGAAAGTCGTTTACTTGAAGGTTGAGGGCATAGAATTGAGAGCTAGACCCCAGGGTTGCACATCCAGCTCTACCAGTGTGTGTTTTGGAATACTGGGGGAGTTAACCTCTCAATTTCCTCATCTCTAAAACAGGGATAGTATAGTTTACCTGTATTACAAATTTGTAGTAAGAAATAAATATATACACATACAGTATTTAAAATAGTGCCTGCTACATAGTACGCACAACAGATGTATTAGCTGTTATGATATTGCAGATCAAAGATAAAAATTAGTGAGGAAGTAATTGTCTTTATAACACTGATTTTAGAAATATTAGGATCCAATTAAAATTCTCATTTTTATAAAGAGGATAAAATGGAATAAGAAAACTTTTTTTAATAATTCAATTAATGGTTGAGATAGACACCATACTCTAGGCAGTGCTTGCTCAAAAATGGGTAATACCTCACTTTTCATGAGGTCGATTTTCACAGAATATAGTCATCTTTTTTTAACATTACTACTTGACTGAGTCAAGACTTCTTAGGACAAAATAAAAAAATGCCATATCCTGTTTATGTGTCTTGTCTCAGAAAGAGAACTTAGTGTCCTCTCTTAACACAAGAAGAGATTCATTTCTAAAACAGTAGAATGTGATTAATTGCCTTTTGATTTCATTTTCTTTTGATGTGGTCAGGACAAATTACAATTTATATGTAATGTTTTGATGGAGAAATTCAATATCACACCCACCAAATTGACACATATTTTTCATTCACATGCTGTTAAAGGAGCAACTGTGTCCTGCCTTAAACAAAGAAGTGTCAATAAATAAATGTTTTTCAGGATATGATTTATGACTAGTTCTACTGTGTTTTTCTTTCCCAAATAATTCCTTTCAAGCATCTTCTTTTTAAAAGAATTATGTAATGTCCCTTATTTAGGGCAGAAAAATAGCCGGGAAATGAATTTGACATCACATACATGGTGAGAGTCTGGAAAAGACTCTAAGAATGCAATTTACTTCCATACAAAAGGTCAGAGAATTAATTCCCCAAGCCAACATTTGGAACTGGCTGGCCAGAGGGCCTTGGATGTCTGGACAATTAATGTGCATACACACTCAAAATGTACTTGTGCTCACACCTCTAATAAACCCTTTCACAAGACAGAGAACATTGTGTCCCACTGATTTTACAATTGCCTTTTTAGAAAGAACTTTGCAACTCTACAAGATCATACTTACAGGCTCACTTAACCTAGCTGAGCCAGGAGAAAATTGCTTCTGAAGCTTGAACTCTACGAATTATTTTAGTTGTGTTAGGGACTCTGACTTGAGTGAATTATTAAATGATCCTCCTGGGTCTCTTCAACATCAGCAACTTCACATGTCTGTTCATTGATGTCTCTCAAATGAGGTTAATTGGATCTCACTGTAGAACATACACCGTTATAACTAAGTGTATGGTCTGTATAAAAGGGCCATTTTGGAGAGAGTGGTTGCATTTACTAGAGCTGATGATTTTGTTGTTGTTGTTGTTCAAGCTTAAATCGTTTTTGTATGTTATTTAGTTGTCATGTTTGTGCCCCTCTTACATAATTTTGGGGAGGGGAAGATGGGGAATGTTGAGAGTGGTAGAATGTACCGGGAACCCTTAGTAACTAATATTTATTGAGTGTTTACTGTGTGTGAAGCACTTACCTAAGCATTTGTTATCTAATGCATTGCTCTCCAAAATAGATACTGATGTTTCTTCATTTTAGAGATGTGAAAACTGAAACAGTGAAGTGAAGTAATCTGCTTCTGGTCACAAAGTTTAACTAAACAAATCCACCTAGGGTGCTCATTAATATACTGAACTTGACTGGGAGTGCTTTCAATAAAAGGGGCTGACTAGAGAGTTCTCAGAGAAGAATTTGGTTTGAATAAACTAGGGTTTGTTTGGCTCTGGGCCTCTTTTTCTCAGGTCCAGAAACTATAAATTCTTGGTAATCCCTGAAGATACCTTGGTAATGAAGTTTCCCAACTAAAAAAAAATATTCAAGAATGTTGAGTAATCTGGAATGCCAACGTACAAATACTTCCTGGGGAGGGGGAGGAGATGTTGGCATACACCCTCTGAGTCACTTTGTGTGAAGCCAAATCAGAAGTTTGTTTGGGAAGCATGGAACGATGTCATGCGTGTTCTAGGGGGTTGTTACTCGACCCTGATAAGACCTGGTGATGTGCCCTCTTCCTACAAGAGCTGACCCTGCTCTAAGACCTACCGAGACTGTTCAAGTTCTCTAGATTCAGGGTTTGTTCCTCTGCTGAATGCTGCTGGGTGTTCATCGACAACTTCTTTAGGACAGTTACAAAGAGAACTGAAAGCTGTCATGCAGCATGGCTTCTCTGCACCCCACTTTTCCACGTTCAGAACTCCAGTTCCCGGGGTACACTTGCCCTCTGAAATATGCTGTCCATGTGATTGGGGAAAGTGTGTCTTTTGGCATTTGGTATTAATTTTTAGAAACCCTTCTCAAATTTCTTTTTTGACAGTTGCTCTTGGAAATACAGGCTTCTTTTAGACATCTGCAGTCTGCTGTAAGGGAAAAAATAAATAGATACATAGATAAAAAAACAAATAAATGGGATCAAAATTTTAAACACACAGATTTTCCCCCTTCCCTCTCAAAACAGCTTTGTATATAAAGGTGTAGCTATTTCAGAGTAAATAACACTCAAGCTGGAGCAAATTTTATTTGAATAGATGTTTGTCACTACCAATAGCAATATTGCTTTCCAATTGTACCTTGAACAATATAACAGTAATACAGTGTTATAAATTTCTTTTAAGAATAATTGCTTTGAATTCCTTCAGATTGACATTAACCCTTTCCTGCCCAATGGACCTCAAGAACTTCCCAATGGATGTGCAAACGTGCATGATGCAGCTGGAGAGTTGTAAGTATGAACACCTCGCTTTATGTAAACAGTTTTAAAAATACAGTAGATTTAAGGGGCTCTTAACATATTCTATTGATAATTTATTTTGTAGCTATTTTTGTTGGATATTGACTAAAAAAGCCTGGTATCTTTCACCTAGTGTCGAAAGTCACGATGTCTATCAGCACAGGCCCTCTCTACGGCGATAAAGAAATTGAGGACCTAGAAGTAATCGTTTTTAAGCCTGAAAAGCAGCTTTATGTCTTTATCACTTTTTACTGAGTGCCTGCTATAGACCAGAGATTTCACTTGTATTATATCTCGTACAGTGAAGATGTTGTGATCGCCATGTCTGCCAATGTGAAAGGGCTGTTTGAGCAGCTGCGTGTCCGGCTCCAGTTCACGAAGGTTGCCATCACCACCCCTCTGGCTCCAAAGTCTATGCTTACTCTGAACCATTATGCCACTCCTCAGCTAATATTTATCCAGAGTAGGCTCTGTGGGTATGTTATGTATGTTATCTTAGGAAAAAAGAAATTTCTCAAACTTCACAGATTTATCCAACCTTTAGTTTCTTCTTTCAAAGTGGATCCAAGGTATCACTGATTAATATCAAGACATAAAATCTTCAGGTCATCTGTTTCTCTGAACTTATTTACATAATCAACCCTAAATTAATTAGTTTCCATGTTTAATGCCATGAAAAAGTAAGTGTTATTGAATATTTTTCTTATGGTACTATGTTATATCTAAAAAAAAAAGTTTGTTTTGATATATTCCTTGAGGAAAATTGGTAGGCAGATCTTCAGGCTTGCAGGCCTCAGAGGCAAGGTTTGTAGTGTGGTGGAGCTGTCACTAGGTGGCGTGCCTACTGCATGGGGGATTGTGGCCATCCTATGTTGGTTTCTCTTCAACTGAGAAAGTGGAAATATCTATTTATCTGATAATAGCTCCTTTTTTGGTTAAATTTAAATGTATTACTTTTATGAGTAATTTTTAAATATTAGGTTTTAAATATTAGGATAATATTAGATTATATGAAAGGAAAATAAAATTATCTAGTTTTAGTTGGGGGAGCTATGTAGCAATAAAAATAAGGAGAGACAACAAAAGATTCCCAGCAATGTAGATTTTTTAATCCATATCATGAAGGCATTTTGAGGACATGTTGATTCTGTATCTTGGGAAGTTACTGAGAAAAAATCATATACAGAATAGTCTAAGGCAAACTGGTGTCCTATTACTAAACCAGGGATACTGGCTGTTAACCCATAGGCAGTAAGGAGCAGATCAAGATATAGAAGCAAGAACATGATTTAGTTAATATCACACTCTTAAAGACTCATTCAGCCAAATCAATCAAGGTTATTTGGGAAGGTTTCATAAGGCAATGCCATTTTTAATTTTCTGGGGAACATCCATTCCATTTTCCACAGTGGCTACACCAGTCTGCATTCCCACCAATGGTGCACAAGTATGCCTTTTTCTCCACAGCCTTGTCAACACTCGTTGTTTGTTGATTTATGGATGACAGCCATTCTGACAGGTGTGGGATGATATCTCATTGTGGTTTTAATGTGTATCTCTTTGATGATTAAAGTGATGATGTTGTATAGTGATGCCACTTCTGGGTACATATCCAAAGAAACCCAAAACACGAATTCAAGAGAATGGATGCACTCCTATGCTCATTGCAATGTTGTTTACAGTAGTCAAGATACAGAAGCAACCTACGTGCCCATCAATAGAAAAGTGGATAAAAAAGTGGTGAGACACACACACACACACACACACAACGGAATACTACTCAGCCGTAAAAAGGAATGAAATATTACCATTTGCAACAGCGTGGATGGACCTAGAGGGTATTATGCTAAATGAAATCAGTCAGTCAGAGAAAGACAAATGCCATGATTTCACTTACATGTATAATATAAATAAATAAACAAAACAGAAACAAACTTATAGATGCAGAGAACAGACTGATGGTTGCCAGAGGGGAGGGGCACTGGGGGACTGGGTGAAAAAGGTAAAGAGATTGAGAAGTACAAATTGGAAGTTACTAAATAGTCATGAGAATGTAAACTACAACATAGGGAATATAGTCAATAATATTGCAATAGCTCTGTATGGTGCCAAGTGAATGCTAAAAATATGGGGGGCACTTAATAAAGTATGTGATTGCTGTGCACCTGAAACTAATACAAAATAATGTTGAATGTAGACTCTAATTGAAAAATAAAAATAAATTTAGAAGTTTCATAATATTCCAGCCAAAAAGAATTAATACAGGGACAAAGCAGAATGATGTAGAAGGTAGAAACATTAGAATTTGATGCTGTAAGGGAGGCAAAATTTTATCTTTATCCTCTTAAACTTTTTTTGGCTGGGCCTCAATATTAAACAGACAAGACAGATTGACAGGAAAAAGGTTTCACAGCTATTTAGTGTAAGTTTCATGTAACATGGGAATCCTCATAAGGACAGGAAGACTCAAAGTAGTGGCAAAACCTAAATGCTCTTATACTAGGTTTAACAAAGAGAAGCAAATATGGAAAAATAACTAAACTATGTGGGAAGGCGAAAGGAAGATAAGGGTTATTTTAACAAGGTCTCTGTGTACACAGTTCTCTCGACTTTACTTCCCCTTTGAAGAATGTTTCTTTTTCCTGGAACAGGGAGCACATCTTCTGCACGTGAGTTTTTATCTGCTATTTTCAGGAAGAAAAGGGGAGATTAGAATGCTCTTCTTGCATCTGCTGTTTTTCAAGTGCTGCTAACTCAAAATAGTTTTTATGCTGGGGTGCCATGTTTTGGGGTGGGTCATTCTGTCACCCTTCATTTGCTTCCATACAAAGTGGCTGTAAAGGCTCTGGGTACTGATGAGTCAGAGCCAAGGAGCTTAGATAAACAGAATCATATTGGAAATATTGATGAAGAAAGAACACCTAGGATAAGAAGTAAGTGCTGAAGGGAATATTGATCAATCTAATCTTAATACATTTGAGGTTTGGGAAATTTAGGTGTAAAGCCAAAAGGAGGAGGTAGAACTGGGTGTACACTATTGGAAGCCATATAGAAAGTGCTTCAAATAAGATGCAATTTCTGAAAGATAGAATTTAGAGAGGAAAACAGATATGGAGAAAAAAGGGCCATAAGAAATGTCTACATTTAGAGGGTGTTGGAAAGGAGTTTTAGCTAAGAGGTCATCATAGATGGCAAATTAAAATCAATAGCCTTCAATCTCAACAGAGAAGAGATTGTCAAGGCAATCTGTTTAACTGTATCAAAGGCAACTGATCAATCTCTCATACATTGATGTTTTTTCCCCCGTCTCCCCTTTCCCTCTCTCTAAAGATAAATAAAATCTTTTTTTAAAGAAAAAGCTATTGTTATTGATGACAAAGACAAATGTGATTAGAATGATGAAGGTCAAGTCTGGATTGCAAAGTTTAAAAAATATTGCATGATGAGAAAGTGAGAGTAGTGAGTAAAATCTGTTATTCCATGAACATTAGTTGTTAAAGAAAACCGAGAAAGAAAACAGCACCTGACTGATGGCCCGGCCACGGGGCTACTTTTCAGAGTAAGAAAAGGGTCCTGGGTTATTTTGCACAACTCAGTGTTGACATAGCAAGACCTTTAATTTTTTTTTAACAAGGTTTTTTTTTTTTTTAAGATTTTATCCACTTATCTCTAGAGAGGGAAGGGAGAGGGAGGGAGAGAGAGAGAGAGAGAAATATCAATCTGTGGCTGCTGGGAACATGGCCTGCAACCTAGGCATGTGCCCTGACTGGGAATCGAACCTGCGATGCCTGGTTCGCAGCCCACGCTCAATCCACTGAGCTACACCAGCCAGGGCTAAGACCTTTAATTTTTTCTCGTTTTCCCAGAACATTTCCAACTTAATCAGAAACTCCACTAAGGAAGGCAGCACCTCTTGCCCTCTCCCCTTTCTTTCTTAATTCCTTTATGAGGAATGAATAGATTGCCTCAAGTGTCTCTTCCATATTTCAGTCTTTAAGCACTTCCTGCTCTCTCTTTAGAATTTAAGTTAGCTCACAGTAGTGATAGTATTTATCAAACTTCTTTAGTAGATACTAAAATTAGTAGAAGCTACTGAGGTCAAATTCTTCAAGGTGTTTTTCCTAAACTCATAGCAATTACCTACATCTTTTTTTTTTTTTTTTTTTAAATAATGTAATGGCTTAAAATGACAAGTAAAAGATTTAAAAGAGTTTAATCTACTGGGACACAAGAGCTATAAGCAACTTAGTGCTTATTGTTGAATGAATTCTGACTGCAAAGGGGAAAAAGAAAATAAATTGGTTTGAGAAGCATGGAGAACAAGCAAAAAGGAAACATAATTTAAAGGCAAAGGTTTTAATGGCCTGTGATGATCCAACTTTCTTTAATTCAATAAATGTTCAATAAGCACATGTCAACAGTCAGGATTGTTCTCAGCGACCTGGGGAATGTTCATTCATTCAAACATCAATTGAAAAATATCTATCAAATACTTAATATATTCCACATAATATGTTGGCTGATACAACAATATATAAAGCCCTAAAGTCCATGTTTTGAAGGACTTCAAGGACTAATTTAGGAATTATTTTATGCAAATATAATAATTCCCTTAAAGACGATAAGCATGTGTTAGTGCCACACTGTTAGCGCAAAGGAGAAAGTGACGATGATGAGTGAACAAACTTAGCAATTTACTTAGAGAATAATTTTGTAAGATTGGCAATAACTCTCACTCCTAAAAGTGCACATTTGTGACTTAGATTTAAAACCCTGGATGACATAAATTCCTACTGTAAGAAAGTTACTGAGAAGGGGTGTGCAGAGATAGTCAGAGGAAGCTACATTCTGTGACAGAAATTGATGAGCAAAATAAAAGAAAGTATGAGCTAAGGACAACATCAAAGAATAAAAATAGAATAAATAACGTTCAAACAAGAACTAAAAAATACTGACTCATCAAATGGAATTTGACAAAGGAGAAAAATAAAATAAATAAAAATATAGTATATATAAAACACAGGAAGAGAGCAAAAATAGCTTTAATATTGTCATAATTAAATGCAAATATTCACACAGCAATAGGTTGTCAACTAAGCACTTTATGAAAAACATCATGCAAAAAACTTAGGGGGAAAAGATAGAAAA
Organism: Tonatia bakeri; assembly: GCA_004024845.1. Taxonomy (NCBI): domain Eukaryota; kingdom Metazoa; phylum Chordata; class Mammalia; order Chiroptera; family Phyllostomidae; genus Tonatia; species Tonatia bakeri. Next base: position 81,851 of record PVIA01004812.1, on the reverse strand, counting down.
ATGCATATCAGAGAAATGTGTCTGAAAATATCCATGATAATAATTTCAATATTAGAAGCAAATAAATTATAGGAAAAAGTCATAAGACAAACACTTGAGTAACATGTTGGTATAAATAAACTATAATGATTATTAAAATATCTTCCATATACTTCCAAATACACAAAACAAAAGCTGGTAGAACTATGATTAAAAAATAGGTAAATCAGTAACTTGAAAGTACAAGTAGAAATATTTGAACAGAGCAATTCATTCATTTGTAAACAAAGAGAAAACTCAATTTCTATTTTTTTTAAAATTTTTTAAAGATTTTTAAAAATTTATTTATTTTTAGAGAGGACAGGGAGGGAGAGAGAGAGAGAGAGAGACATCAATGTGTGGTTGCCGGGGGCTGTGGACTGCAACTCAGGCATGTGCTCTAACTGGGAATTGAACCTGCGATGCTTTGGTTCGCAGCCCGTGCTCAATCCACTGAGCTACGTCAGCCAGGGCAGAAAACTCAGTTTCATTTGTTTTAGCAAACAAGAACATTTATAAAAATTATTGAAACCATAAAGGAAGCATTAATAAATTCCTAAGAATCAACACATGAAATGTGATCTCTGACTAAAAAGCAATGTAACCAATAACAATATAAAATTACTAGAAATTACTATATATTTATATAAATTATTATATGTTACTATACAACAATATGCCTGAAAACTAACACCATATACTAAATGACTGTTTAAAGAAGAAATAAAAAACCCATTATTAAATGACAATAAAAGCACTAAATTTCAAAATTTTTGAGATGCTGCTAAAGCAGTTTTTTTGTACTAAAAAACTATTTAGCTAGGCATTCTATTCAAGACCAAAAGGGAATAACAGAGAATTCAAAGAATCACATAAAAACACAAATCTGGTGCTTTGAAAAGTCTGAGAACCTAGACATACCTCTGGAGAAACTCTTTAAAGAGAAATAAAATTAGGTTGCATATAAAAACTACAAAATGAAGAGATGGGAATAATAGTAGGTACGTTAGATTAAAAACAGTAAAATAAAATCCTGAACAACTCTCCCAGCCATATCCACTGATCTGGCAAAGAAAAAAATCTCAGTCAAAAGCTGTATTTGAGTAAGAGAATGAGAAGAAATGTTTCTAGATAGCTGAATTCATCATAAACTAATGAAAAATTCAAAGACCCAAGACAATAATGGGGAAAACAGAGAAGACTTTTGGAAGATTTTTTCAATGGTTTGCATGAGAATTATAAAGATGAGTCTCCCAAGATTTCTCTCAACCATGAGGATTAAATGTTGCTTCATTTATATGACTTAGAAGAGAGCAGATGACCCATGGAAAAAGTAGTGCAGAAGTTGAGTTCTGCTTTAAAAAAAGCTGTGTTTCTTGGGAAAATACATATTTATTTAGAAATTCATTTTAAATTTTGGGATGTTTTGGAATAGGATTGAATTAGGAATGGTTGTATATAGAGAGGTAAGTTTAGAAATATTGTTTGGAGACATGAAGATAATTGAGACTTCTGAAGATTTAAAATGAACAAAAGAGCAAGAGAAAGACAGCAGCACTGAGTTTAAAAGAAATTGGGGAACAGAAAGAAAGAGTAAAAAAAGAAAAGACAATTAAAACCCCTTGTGACATTATAACAATATGAATAATCTAGTTTACTCATGGAGTAGAGAGTCATACAGCATTTGCACTGAAATCAAAAACAGAAAACTACTTTTTTCCAGATTTGAGTATAAATAAAAATGTATTAACTTCAATTCAAATGGTGTTTTGTATAATGATTTATTCTGCTGCCAGTTAAAATCAAAATGAAACAACCACAGTAAAACTGAAATTTAGATTAAACTAGAAAACTAAACCCCGTCACCGAGAATTCCACTGGAGCCGAAGGAAAGAATGGGGCCCAATTTGTATGCTCCAATTTCAGACATTTCCCTGATCAAATCTAATGGGGCTGGCCCATAATGTGCTTTATCCTCGTCTCAACAAAGCTTTACCAGACCACTTTTAAAAATGTTAGAATCTCAACAGACCATTTATTCCTCTTGTCTAAAACATTCTTTATTCAACCTCACAAAGGAATTCTGGAGTAAGTTAGTGCTTGCTTTTGGGTGTACAGAAATTGTCTTACTTTCATTTATTTTTCTTTTTTTCTAATACTAATTTTGTTCTTGCTCTCTGTTGCAGCCAGAAAACACAGGCCAATTACCATGACAACTTGCATCCTCAAAATTCACATCACCTAATAAAATATCAATAAAATATTAACTCATATATGCTACAGAGAGAATTCTGAAATGAAGCCGTGTTTTTCACAAAATGCTTTATTTAATCTTGAAAAAACAGTATGTAATTTTTACATGCAGTTGTTACTGGGAATATGTAAAACCGAGGGACGTTTCTAGAGAAGATAAGCTAAATGTTAAAGTGACCACCACTAACCACCCTTCTCAGGAGTAGATTGTTATTAGTTTGCTGAAGTTTAGGATCCACTGCATGGGTTTTTTTATAAATTGACTGAGTGAATATAATGGAAGGCTATCTTTTCAAAAGACAAATTTTCATTAATATCACAGATTTACTCAAAATGCATCTTGTTTGGTTGCTTCATAAATAGCTAATCCATGAGGGAAGGAAATGGCTTGTTGTGACTTAGACTATGCCCCTAAGGAGTTAACAGTGCACACTGATGTGCAGTAATAGAGGGAAGAAAAAAATGGAGGATTTATTTTTAGCCTTTAATATGTGCTGTAAGGTAAATTTCCAAATAAGCAGTTTTCCTCCAGGTTAAAATACAACAACAGAGGATGTTTTAATCATAAAAGAATAGAATAATAATTTTTACAGTCATAATAAAACTTTTGTCTATTAAAATACAAAGATCACATAGGATATATATGAAGTATAATTATATTTATTAAGGGTCAAATTATGTATTTCATATCTAAAGAGGAATGCAGGTAACAAAAGAGGAAAACATCACCGGTGGGAGAAAGTTAAAGATTTGATGAGTTAGGTCGGAAGGGAAAATGCAGGTCCGACAGAAGGAATGCCTGCTTGAGCCTAGGTGGTAGGGTGATGATCTGGACGTGGTAATTTACAGCTTTAATTTGAACACTTTACCTCAAATGTCATATGGTGTGCTTGAGTGTGATATTGTTGTGCCACAGACTTCCATGATTTTGTAATAAAAGATTTTGTAATAAAAAAGGGGCGTTATTAGAGCTAGTCCCTGTATAAGGAAACAGGCTGGTGAAGAGAAGATTCCTTTCCCACAAAGAACAGCCTCAATCCCTGAAATTACAGAAAAACTATTTTACAGGTCAATTTGAAGAAAAAAGTGCTGACAAAAATTTAAAGAATCTCTCAAAATATGCTTTAATGGGGCTTTGGATAAAAATATCTGAAGATAGATGGGAGGTTTTTGCTTTTTAATTTTTCAGATTCATTTCAAAACTGCACCTGATTTGAGTCGGGCTGGTTACACTGGAATTTATGCTAACACTAGTTAAGGCAATGATTATTTCCTAATCACCTCTGCTGTTATTCACGCTCTTTCACAATTTAAACAATGTAGACATTATTCAAAATAATACTATGCCTTTTACTTGGCTAGTCAGCGATACAGACAGTTCTTGTTTCCTGGGTATGTATTACTTAAGCCTCTGTAGTTACAGTGTTGGTTAAAAAGAAAGTTTCCCAAGTTAAAAACAATTACAAATGTACTAGTTACTTATAAAATCAGTCCCCACTTAAACATTAAATATCCCAGCCTGCTTAACACCATGACCATTCTCTCCCAATCTGTCCACATCTTTGTAGGTTGAATTTTTGCCGATTATCAAATATTCTAATCATATGACAATATAATAAAAACATAATGTAGTTTCAAGTCTTATAAAAAGATGGTATCACCATAGTTTTATATCCATTACACATAATATCTGATTTAATCATAACTGCAACATAATGAAATAGGTCTTATTTCAGCAAATTATCAGCAAAATATTATCAGCAAATTAAGGTTTAGAAAGGTTAAGTGACTCCCAAAGTCATAAGAAATGGACAGAGGAAACCCTTATGAATTAATAGGTCACAAACTTAGAATAAGCATCTATCATTTTGAAATCTATCTGATGATTTCCAAATATTTATAAATTGTGATTCTGGTATTCTTAAGTAAGCGCTACAAGTTTAATATACCCAGTAATTTCATTTGTGTTTTCATGTTGAAGGACTTAAGGGTTCCCTCCTCTGTTTGGTTCCTCCCCACAGTGTCTTCCTATGTATTAGCCTAAACCAAGACATGCATAGTAGGTCACCCCCTCCCGGTGACAGTGCCAATCATTCTGTGACTTGCATCCTAAGATCACATGCATTAGAGGCAGCTGCAAAACACTCTTGACGGAGACCACATCTACAGTTAGATAAGCACTACAACTAAATTCTGTGTACCCCATTTCCTGTTTACCCAGTTGGTTCACTTGACTAAGTGCAAAGTATTTTGCCTTTGCCTCAGTTAAATATCATCTTGCCAGACTCAGTCCATACTTCTAACCTGATGATCCATAGCTTTCCTAGTTAATCATCCAGAGAACTGAACATTCCTTTGTACACTCCTGAGAGGCCAGAGAAAATTCTGGCCAGAGAAAGTTCTGCAACAGGCACTAGCAGTATTGATTACTCCTGAAGACAATTAAATTACTATTTAAATCAGTTACAAGCCATTTAAACATATTATCATTAATGATATTTTGAAATCCTTGTTTGTAAGGATAACATTAGAATTCCTCAAATATCTTGCTGAAAACACGATAGTTTACCTTAATGTTCCAGCATACTTGGTGATAAGATTATGCCTTGTTTTCTGTGATCCTTCCTTTTGTTATTTACTGCTCAGAGCTGTCACCGTTTTCCTTCTTCCCTAATTAATTCCCCAAGTAACCCCAGTTTCCCTGAGTCTCACACTTGCATCCTGTGCCAAAGGACCTTTCCAGAGGATGTTCTCTCAGCATTTACGCATCACCTTTCCTGGAGATGGCCCTGGTGTCCAGTCTCAGTAATTCTTTAAACTGCATGCTCCGAGGTGAGAAAATGCATTCAGGGAAATGCAGCAGAACTTTAAATTCTTCATTAAGAAACTACATAAACTATGTAGGTCCATTAATTTTTCAGAGACTCAGTTTTCTCTTTTGTACGCTAAGTGGGCTACATCAGATGACAGCAAATGTTCCCTCACCTCTAGGATTCAAGAAATTCTTTAAATATACAAAACGATAGGTCTGACCTGTAGAGTTAGACGCATAGCATCTAGACCACATGGTGTGTTTACAGAAACAGTCAAGAGGAAAAAAGCCCAAATAAGTAAACAAAAATAATGGGCTGAATTATCTGTAATGAAAATTAAGAAGAAAGGAAACCAACTAGAAAACAAGAAAATTAAAATAAGGAAAAATAATTAATGAAAGTTTGGAGAAAATACTATGTTTTTTAAAGGCATGATTAGAGCGTTTACATTAATAAATCAGTGAGTTGAATTTAGAAGTATTTTAATGCAGTACTGAGTCAGAACTCGGGAGCTGTGAATGCGATGCCGTGGATGCTGACTGTGCGCCTTTTCCTCTGGGGCAGCTGGGGTCACAGTGTCCTCCGAATGGACTCTGGCGTGTGTGGGGAGTGTGCTGCTCACATTCCAGGAGGTTTCAAAGTCTCAAAGTCATTAGTAGAAGGCGTAGTGAGGTTTCCAGGGTCTCAGAAGCCTCAAGTGACCTCTTTCTTCACAGCATGCCCACATGTAGTAGCTGGTTCCTAGCAAGTTGTTGGTTCTCTGAATCTGACTCAGGGTAGAAGGAAAAGTCCAGATGCAGATCTTAAAAAATAAAGAAAAGAAAAGAAAAAAAAAACTCTATCAAATTGATAGCAGTTGGCAGTAGTAAGGAGGATTTGTGCCACTTCCAGCTTGCAGGCCTGCTGGAGAACTGTTGATTTAAAATCATGATAATAACTATAATGAATCTATAAATGTGAGGGTTTTCTGCAATAACCCCTTTATATGTTGATATAATACAAAACACTGTCAACAAAAGTTACAATATTTTCTAGAAATAGTGACTTTTTTTCTAAGTCACCAGTAGTTTCATAAATTTTCCAAACAGTGCTAATTTGCAACTGATGGGCTGTATCTGTGAATGGTAAAAATAGCTGTGGATGTAGTTAACACTCTCATTTGTGATCAGACCTTTATCCTCAACATTCTTATAGTCACCATTTTTGCTATTTCTATTTAAAAATTAGCCGAGATATATTTTCTTTGAGTGTAAAAACTTTCTGTTCTAGACTTAGTTTTTCATTTTTACCTGAAATGATCAGCATTTAGTTAGTAAACTGTGAATTAGAACACAAAGAAAAGCCCTGGCTGGTGTAGCTCAGTGGATTGAGCGCGGGCCTGCGAAGCAAAGGGTCAGGGTTCGATTCCCAGACAGGGCACATGCCTGCGTTGCAGGCCAGTTCCCAGCAGGGGACACACAAGAGGCAACCACACATTGATATTTCTCCCTCTCTCCTTCCCTTTCCCTCTAAAGATAAATAAATAAAATTAAAAGGAAGAACACAAAGAAAAATATCCTGATAGTGGGAATTAAAGCACAATTGAATTATTTTATAAATATTAATTCTCTAAAATAATATAGGAATAATTTGAAGTGAGTGGTCTTTTCTCTGAGCTAATCATCTTCTCTTGGGCTTTTCGATGAATGTATTGCAGTAATAGATATTTTATAATACTTCACTATGAAGAGAAATTTATAATTTAATTCTCTGGTATTTATTTAGTCTTGTTAAAATTTCTGCTCTTTCGTAATGATATTCTTCAAATACTTCTGGAAATAAAAATGTGAAGTGGGTCATCTTGCTCATATTATGTAGGACTTTCTTCCCGAGGATTAGTGTGGTTTGGTTCTAAATGATTCATTGTACTGAAATATCAGGCATCAAATAACCCTGGGACCAGTGAAAAGATTAGGAGATTGCCTTCCTATTCTCTACACAAAACATTGCACAACTTGTAGACACTGCCAAACTCATGCTGGCTCCTAGATTCTGTTTGTTATAGTTCAGGTCTATGAAATCAATTATTTCCTAAATGTGAGCATGTCTGGACCTCCAGCCTTCTGGTGGGCAGTGGTTTTCTACAAGCTGGAGTCTATTCCAAAGAGGCACTCAGAGCCCTCTTATAACCTCTCCTAGGGCGAAAATCCATCTGATCATACACCTCTTCCTCATTAAAATGGGTTCATGATCAGGTCCTCTTCTGATTTTAGTTGAGATTTCTCACAAGAATTTTAAATCAATATGTAGTAATTTTGTGAAATTTTGAGAAATATGAACAATTTTTTCAGTGTAATTGTCATTTAAGAAGAGCAGTTAAGTCACAAATTATGTTTCCACCATTATCCTAAGAGAAAGAGGGAGAAAGGTTAAATCTGTGGTCTATAATAATTTGTTAGGTCTTAACAGAAGTTTTCCCAAAGTACTAGCAGATAGAGGCTTTAGGTTAGTTATACCGGGGAGTTTTGGAGAAAGTGCAATCACAAGGAAGATAACTTAGCAGGTCTACAATGAAATCACATATAACAACCTGTATTATGGTAGCATTGTTCAAATTAAATGTACAACTTAAGAAGAAAAATATTTTAAATAAAAACATTTTGACATACCAGTTGCTCCTTGTCAGGTCAATAAAATTTACTTGAGTAATATTTCTCCTGGCAATAATCAACAAGCATAAGCCAAGTTTGAGCATTTTCTTCCTTTTGTTTTTAAAATTCCAGCTGCTAGTTGAAAACATAAGCATTTGCAAGCTGGGTCAAACCCAGAAATCTTGGTCTCTTCACAACCCCCTCTTCTCTTCCAATTGAGAAAACTCAGTCAAATATGATTCTAGTTCAGTTATAAACTAAATGTGCATCTATAATTTATTAATACATCTCAGAACTTATTTTAAACTTCAATAATTTTTCAGTCCACATTCTCCCTTTGAACCAATATTTATCTTATAGAATGATATAAAGTACTTAACATAACCCCTTTTTAAGCTATTTTTAAATGACCAAAGATCATTTGATTTTTTGAAAATGATAATATAATGCATTTAAATGATGTCTTCAAAAATCAACATGCTTGTACTAGAAACTGAAAAACAAAAAAACATTCGTTACCCTCAACTTAAAATCCTCTTCACTGTTATCCACTCTCGTTTGCTTCATGACCCCTTTGCTCCAATTCTGTGTGTGTATAAATACACTTTGTATGATTAAACTATAAAAGGCATTTCAAACATAATATAAAGATAGTTAGAAATTTTTTCTGTAAAACCTATTAACATGGCCATTTTGCTTGAGATGTAAAGGTTTCTTTTCAAATCTAATGAATGTGAAATTGTAATCTGTTGTAACTTATCTTCCTGACGTCCGGCATTCTTTGCTCTACGTACTTAGAGAACATTGCTGTTTCTCCCATGTGTTTCCTGTGTAAGCTTTCTCTGATTTTATGTGAGGTTATTTTTTATTTTTATTTATATGTGTTATTTTGTATATATCCTTGACATTTTAACTTTATGATCCCTTTCATACTACAGAGGGTTGTAAATATATGTGTATATAATGTTATAAATTATGCCTGCCATATATCCAAAATGTCAAAAATATGTATTTAACCCAGGAATTTTATACTATAGGCTGTATTTACATTTTATATACAAGTAAATTGTATTTTTGTGTAAAACGTTTTTTTCTAAGTGGATTGAAATTTTTCCTACTATTATTTATTCAATATGTTTCCATATTGATTTGAAATGTCATTTTTCAAATCAATTCCATGTCCATACGTGGGTCTGATTCTGCACTCTGTGCTGAACTGTTGTCTAATTGGTGCAGAGCCTCTGTACCTGCAGCCGCTTAAACACCACAGCTTCATTTGTGTGTTTTGTCCTCCGTGAGGCAGGCCTGCTCCTTGGCTTCTCACTTTTCAGGACATGCCATTGCTGTGCAGAGACTCTCACACTTCAGGTTAATTTCCAGTTGAAAATTACATTAGATTTTATTTAAATTGCATTGAAATGTAGACCAGTTACGGAAGAATAACATTTTCACTGTGACGAGTCCTCGTACCGAAGACTGCAGCACATCTACCTTCATTGTGATCTTTTCTGTCTCCCAATAATTATTATCTAATTTTTACATCTGAAACTTTGGCACTGTCAGTTGATCCTGCTGTGTAGACTATAAATATTTTTATTGAGAAAATAATCCCTACATAGTTAATATAGCTAAGATACTTGATAATTTCAGAATGTAGCTTCACTTTTTTTGTTGAAATAGGCAACTTATTTTAGCCCATATACTTTTACAGATACTGTCTTTGTCTTGAATAAGAGTACCTTTTAGGAATGAATATGTTTATAGGACAAAACTCACTCAAACTAGTTGCTTCTATTTAGGAAAAATTTCCTAAACAGAATGAACAGAATGTGATTTACATTTAACCAAGTGACTTCTTGATTAGGAGAAAGGAAATATTTTTTAATTCTTTACTTAATTTAGATGCTGGAAAATATGCCATCTTCATTTTACTTCATTTCAATATTAGTCATCCAATTAAAAACAAGCAGTCCATTAATATAATCTTTCCTTCAGCTAAGGTATTCCAAAGCACAATTCTCAAATTAAAAAAATAAATGCATTATTTGACACTTCAATGTGTTCCTGTTTAGAAACTTCATTTTTATGAATCCTACTTGCTAAAAAGCTTAAGAGTCTAAAATTTTAGTGCTCCATTCACAAGATAATTTGATTAAATATTTCCAACCCACTTTGAACAAATACACCCAAAATTTAGAGAACCAGTTTACCAAAAGTTCAATACCTGTGCAGAACATATAATTTCATTTACAAATAGTTTTTCAAATAGTCAAACTTTAAAAAAAAAGTTTAACTAATGATAAGCAGTAAATAGAGAAACATATTGTGCCATCATGAGATATAACTTTAATTCATCATCAGCTTTGTCACACACACAGAATTATGGTGCAGTTACTCTGTGTTTACATTAAAAATGTTATCAATTTTAATGGCTACAGCTTATCATCAATTGATAGAATGTAAGAGTTTATGAATATAAAATAAGTCATATGTATTACAACTAATTCCAAGAATACTACAACCCCATAGGTTTCATAATTTACAAAGGACATAGTTTTTACCTCAATGATGAGTTTCAACAAATATTTCATTCAGCTCCATTACAAATAAGTAATATTTATTTTCAACGTTGAACTTTTAAAATGAACTTAAGAGAGACTTTACAATAAGATTTACAAGAACACTAGGTATTTTATCTTCAACAAATGTAATTCCAAAACATTGCTTGGATTAGAGTTGTATTTAAAAATTAAGCTCATTTAAAATTAATTTAACCAATTTTCTCTTTGAAGCAGGAAATGAGACTGAAACAAGCCAAACGTCACTTAATTGCTTGCAAATTTTCTGTTATGCACTTTTCCAAGAAAACTTGATATCAAAAAAGATTAATTCAGAAAATATATCATTTGCTCTAAATAAAAACTTGTTTTCTGTAGCACGATATGCAAATACTCCCCCAGCAATTGCATATATCAAATGATCATCTCAGGGCAATATTCTTGAAAGGACTGTAAATTCTGAAACAGATGCTGCTTAAAGAGATAAAAGTTCATATTTACTTAAAAATTAGGCGCCAAATTTACATTTCACAAGAAAGTTGATGGCGATTGTGCAACCTGAACAGAATGTGATTTACATCTAACCAAGCGACTTCTTGACTAGGAGAAAGGAAAAAAAAAAGAGAGAGAGAAATTCTGAAAGGTTGAAAGTTTTCTCTTAAGACTGAATTCCCAGAAAGAGACCGTCATTGTTTAGTGGTCCATTTGAGTTGCTGTCTCTCAAATCCAGCTCAATCAGATGGAGTGGAGGGGTCATACTTAGATACAATTACAAACAGCAGGAAACAAATGCCTCTTTATTTTCCACATCTGAATATAGTAAATGTTTACTTTAACCTTGCTACACCTGAGTCATTGCTACTCGTCCCTGCAGTCAACTCCTGGGAAGAGTTTATCGGATCCTCTCTCTGCCCCCATCCTTCAGTTTAGTGAGGGCTCTCCTGCTCTCTCTCTGCTGGTCTCTGTCAGCCTTCACAGTCTGTCCGTTCGTCTGCTGCACTGTCAGCTTCCACTGTTCTCCGAGCATCTTGACTGGAGCCAGGTCATTTTGTGGTTCCAGCACCTTACACGTGGAGCAGGCACCCAGTAACTATTTGTTAAATTAATGGATCAGAAAAATTAATTCCAGGGCCCCATCGCAATAATACAACTTTTCCTTGTTTGTAATATTTGCGCGTTTTTACTGATCAGTTTTGTTTTGTTAAATAGACATTACTTTTTATAGCAGTTTTAGTTTCATAGGAAAATTGATCAAAAAGTATACAGTTTTTCCCTTCACAGCCCTGCCCACGCACACATGCACAGCCTCTCTTGGCATCAGTACCCCACACACTCTGCTGTTTATTAAAATCCATGCACCTACATTATAGTTCACTCTAGGTGGTGTACATTCTCTGAGTTTTGACAAATACATAACGCATATCCCAATTTAGTATCCTACAAAATAGTTTCACTGCCCTAAATATCCTTTGTGTTCTGCCTATTTTTCTTCCCTCCTCCCCAAGCCCCTGATAACCTTAGATTTTTTCACTGCCTCCACAGCTTGGCCTTTTTTCCTACTGTCATGTAGTTGCAGTCAGTAGGTAGCCTTTTCACATTGGCTCTTTCACTTAGCGATATGCTCGTAAGTTCCCCCCATGTCCTTACATGGCTTGCTAGCTCATTTCTTTTCAACACTGAATAATGTTTCACTGTCTGGATGGGCCACAGTTTACTCATTCACCTACTGAAGGACATCTTGGACAAGTTTTGGCAATTATGCATAAAACTGCTCCAATATCTGTGTACAGGTTTTTGTGTGGGTGTGTTTTCAATGCATTTGGGTTAATACTAAAGAATGATTACTGAATCTTAAGGTAAGGGTACATTTACTTTTGTAAGACACTGCCAAACTGTTTTCCAAAGTGACTGTAACATTTCTACATTTGCACCAGCAATGAAAGGGTTCTTTTGCTCCACGTTCCTGTCAGTATGTGCTGTTGTCAGTGTTCTGGATGTGGGCCATACCAATAGGTTTACAGTGGTATCTTGTTTTAATTTGCAATTCTTTAATAACATGTATGAATTTTTAAATGATTATAAAGTTCTATCTTCTGATATCTTATAGACAAGTGCCCCTCCAATATTGTATGTTTAGTTAGAGTTTAAAAAAACTATTTTCTTATCTAATGATATGAGGGGGAAGTGAGCAATAGGGAATTTGCCTGCTTTTTTTTCTTCCAGAGGGCCAGAAAGATCCCAAGGAAAAAATGACAATTTCCTTTTGACTACAAACTTCTACAGCATATTAATTGCATATCTATTTAACCCATTTTTCTGCTTCAAATTATGATTAATTATTTAAATACACATAACAGGATTGTATTTTTCTAAGATGCTTGCATGCAAGAAATTGTACATATTTTTTTTAAAGATTCTAAATAAATCTATTTCAAGCTCCCCATACACCAATGCTGACAAGTTCCATATTATAAATTCTGCAGGAAACCCTCTGCCATACATTGTTATGAATTTGTGTCTGGGTCCATGGGTGTCTTGGAGTAAAGTCTATAAGGCTATCAAAGCCATGTTGCTGCGTTTCCTCGTGGTATCAATGTCCCTATCAAATGCTGAACGGTGGGTAGCATTCTGGCATTGCCCACTCTAGAGTAGTTCCTAAGATACCATTTGGGAAGGTCAAGCTCCAGATGCCTTTGTACATTTCTCAAAATTACATCTACATTTTATTTTTCAGCCCTGCAGACATCCATACCACTGTGGTCCATTTTACGTTCTACCACCCTAATGGTGGTACTTGCAATTAGCACAGTTTTTTAAAAAAATGTTTATCCACACCTAGATATCTTTCTAAACTTTATGTGTGATTCCTTTGATCAGTCTTTCTGTTTTCATAACAGTACCAAATGTTTCTTATTCTTTTTTCTAATGCACTTTAATTGGACAGATTTGTAGACTATATTCTATTATATTGGAAAATCAGAAGTCTTGGACAAGGCTTTGGGTTTCATCTATTTTAACTAGTACAATGACTGCGTGTTTTTTTATAACATTCTTGGCAAATGACGTCCAGCCTCTGCTTGAGGGAAACATCTTATCCGTTCCACTGTCATACAATTCTTTTAGAAAATTCTCACTTATATTTAGTGGAAATGTGCCTTCTTGAATTTCCTATTTTGTTTATTATTTTTCTGTTAATTACCTTTATTTTTCCAAGGCATTCTCTAAGATTCTTCCTATAACTTTTTTCTTCCTTTATGTATTACTGCTCTTAATAATCTCAGATAATCTGTAATTCTAAAATAATCTGTAGGTAGATGACTTTCAAACATATATCTTCAACCCTGATCTCATTTGAAATGTGTAGGTCCATGATTTCAACAAGTTTCAATATATAAGTCAGTGTTCAGACTTGTTAGCATCAACACCTGCACCTCCTGCTAGTATCTCAGTGTACCCTAAAATAAACTCTTCTCACACACACACACACATACACACACATACACACACACTCCCTCTTTTCCCCTTCTCTGTTTATAACTCAAGTATTCAAGCCCCTGCTACAAGCCATATACCATTTTAGTTACTGGAAAACATGCCAGTGACTTAAACAGAATGGTCTCTGTTTTTACGAAGTTTAAATTCTAGGAAGCTATGTAGACAATAAACAAAATTAAAACTCGATCAGTATATACTACACCAGGCATGGGTGAGTTCTGTGGGAAAAATAGAAAGGAAAGGGCAGCTTGTAGACTGACTGGAGGACAAGTATTTTATAAGGTCGGCAGAGAAGCCTGCTCCAGTGACATGAGAGATAAGCAAAGACTGTGGCGTAGCTACTTGTCAGTGACTTAGACTGGAAACAAAAATTTTATTTAATTCTTTTCTTTTCACTTAAGTACATATTTAATTTGTAATTTTGATGAAAAGTTTTAATTGGCAGTGGAATTAAAAGTTTTAATTTCATTAGGAATATAAGTAAGAGGTAATATTTTGGTAAATTAGAATCCTAATTTAATAAATTGGTTAAGAAATTTTCCTCCAGATTATTTTGCTCTGATTTATAAACCTTTTTAAAAATATTTTATTTACTTATTTTTAGAGAGAGGGGGAAGGAGGGAGAAAGAAAGGGAGAAAAACATCAATGTGTGCTTGCCTCTTGCATTGAACCAGCAACCCTTTGGTTCTCAGGCTGGCACTCAATCCAATGAGCCACACGAGCCAGGGATATAAACCCTTTTTAAAAAAATAAATTAATCTTATTGTGTTAAGAACATTTAGCATGAGATCTACCCTCAGCCATTTTTAGTGTGCAATACGTGACACTGTAAGTATATGGTTGTATAGCAAATCATTAGAAATTCCTCATCTCGTTTAAATAAAATGTTATGCCAATTACTAATAAAATTACTAATAAAATTAGTAATTCTCATTTCTTTCCCCTGTAGCTCCTGGCAACCACCATTCCACTTTCTAATTCTATGAATTTGATTCTTTTGATACCTTGCAGAAATGAAATCACACAATATTTATCTTTCTATGACTGGCTTATTTCACTTAGCAAAATATTCTTATGGTTTATCCCTGTTGTTGCAAAAATTAAAAGTAGGACTACCAAATGACCTAGTAGTCCCATTTCTGGATGTTTGAAAGAACGAACTGAAATCAGGGCCATGAAGAAACATTAGTCCTCCTGGGCTCACTGTAGCACTGTTCACGTTGGCCACAGGGCACAGACAACCCATGAGCCCATTGACAGACTGATGGATAAAGAAAATGTGCATACATGCAACAGAAAGCTATTCAGCCTTTAAAACAAGGCAATCCTGCAATATGCAAAAAACCCCCAAAACACACACACAGAAATCTTTTCTTTAGTTTCGGCAGGTGGTAGTTGCTTAAAGATTAGTTGCAGTGTGAAATTGGAAACCATATCAATGAACTCTTCATACTCTTGTGAATTAAAATCCACGTCTCTATTTTGCACTTTGGATGGATCTTTTATTTATGCATGATTTTTAACCTTATGCTTTGGTCATTTAGAAAACAGTGGCTTAATGAGTTATTCAAATTTTCCAAACACGGTACATCATTGTATCGTATTGAGAAGTCACATATGTTAATGTCACCAAGGAAGCTCATCAAGAAATCTTTAAGTATTGAGATTATAAGTTTTCAGATTTCTAATTATGACTTTTGTGGTTACAAAGCCTATCATTGATGACAGATATTGTCAGTTGTTAACCTGGCATAATAGGTTAACTCACTTCCTTTATTTTTAAGAGAATGGTCTGCCATATACCTAATCATAATAACCACAGTTTTGGCAAACATTTTTTTCCAGCAATGATGGTGTTTCAAGGGAAACCAGTTTGTTTAACCTGCCAATCACACCAGTGCTTTTCCTTAAAAGAATTATCATATTACAATATGCAGTTGACATGTTTGCTATATGCTTCCCATTTTGACACTCAGAATAGTAAAAAGTTATTTATATAATGGCCAAAATGTGATAAAATTATCCATTGAGGATCAAGAACATTCTTAAATAAAAGGGCATTGTTCTTGCTGTGATATATGGCAGTAAAGAATACAATAACCACCATGACCTCTAATTATGCTAAAGCACTAGAAATTTTACCCACCATTGTTTTTTTGTTTTTTTTTTTTTACCATCTGGGCAAATGTCAACACAGTGGAAAAAATAAATTATGTCTTTATGATTATGAAAGCTGTTTAGATCTTGTGATATTTTGTAAGAGGGCCCTGCTGGAATAGTTTCTAAAGCACATTTTTTTGTCACGTCACTCCGCTGCTCAAAAGGTTCAATTGTTTATCATTGCCCATGGGGAGCTTTAAAGACAAGTTTCCAGCCTAGAATTTAAACTTTGCACAATCTTACATGAATTTGTGCTTTCACTCCATATGCTCCTTTATGCAAATTGGCTCCCAACAAATGACGTTATTGCTGTACTTGTTACAAACCTTGGGAGTTTGCAGTTGCTTTCCATGTAGTATAGCATGTCTTTGCCTGAGGGCCTCACCTCTCACATTTTTACACACAGGTCATGCCTTTCCTCAAGGTCCAAATCAAATGAGGCCTCAGTGGGTGCCCTAGATCCCCCTTCTGAAGGGATACACTGCTTTGTACCTCTCCTGTATCACTTATTTTCTACCTGGTCATAGCCTCATGTGCCCTGAAGCTGCACAGGATGCTTTCCACAGAGTGGGGGCTCCATAAATAATTGTTGAAGAAGCAAATCTTTGGTTGCATTGAGCCATTTGTTTACATGTTTCACTGCAGCACCCATATGAGATTTCTGGTGGAAGTTAGTGTTAAGGTCTTCGTTCCCTCTATAAAGTATTTTTTTTTTTTTTGGTGAAGCTTATTATAGCACAAGGCAATTTAACTCACACCACTGATCTCATTAGCCAGTCTGTTCTTAACACTCTCAGACTTGTATAAAAGTCTGTCAACCAGAAGCATAAGGATGCTAAAACACTTTGAACTGTGTAGAAGAGTATTGATTCTTTTAAGGTTACTTTTGAAGGTTTACTGAGGCAAAATTCCCTTTTAGTTATTTTCCTTGGATATCTAGTACAATATTCAGAATAGAAGAATTACCCCTTAAATATGTCATCTTATTATTTTTCTTCTGATTTCAAATTTAATTATTTTATGGACCATAATGAAGAAGCATTGCATGATTATGAAGTGCCCATACCTAAATCACTTTGTGTGGATGATTATTTAACTCAACAGCAAGCTAAATATGCTACCTATAAATGACATCAGAGACTGATGAAAGCTTGCCTTTGAAGGAATTTCAGGGAGCTGTTTTCTTTTCACAGAAGGCCCTAAAAAATATTTAGAATGTAGAAACAAAACGAGGTTTCAGTTCATTTCTCCATTTACCTGTATAACTTGGGACCAAACTTCCCATATTTTGTTGTTAGTGATGGCAGGTTTGGAAGGATAAATTATATGTCTTATCTGGAAACAAAGTGGTGACTGTTTTGCTATCTTTTGATCCTTGAGAAATGTGCATCTGTTTTTCTCTCTAGCTAAAATGGTATTTATAATGGACATATTGATATATTGCTATTTAAGGTCTTATGAGTAAACATAAAAGCCTTCTATAATTAGAGACCAAATCATTAACTGAGGGGTTCAATGAATGTATTTCAGTATAAGCAAGCCCAGCACAAGTCCTTGCTGTGCTAAGTCTAGTGGTCTCGCAGATCCCATAGCTTCCATATCTGTTTGGAACCAGAGTTCAGACGTCCCCTCTGTAGCCTGGATGCCTTGACAAACTCTACCAAAAAGTGCTTGCTCCATAATGAGCTGTTAGTTACATCGATGGTACTGCTGCTATGAACTTGGACAGCAGAATCTCAGACAGTCTAACAAGGAGGTCCTCTAATCACTGATGCCCTTGCTACTACCATCCCCATTGCCAATGGGGTGGCTGCTGCTAGGTATACCCAAGAGTCAGATGGGTGTGGTTGGGTCTCTGAGGTCAGTCATTCCCACCACGGCTAGATCAGTTCGGCTCTTTTGGGGAGGTTCTTTCCCAGCTATGGCAGGAGGGGGAGGGTGATCAGTTTCCTTTCCTACCCATTGCTCTGTTCAGCCTAATGGGCTCACTCCAGCTGATTCTAATCACTCTCACATCCTCTCCCTTACAATATAAGCCACAGAGAAATTTGCTGGGGACAGTTTCCCTTGTTTGTTGCTTCTTGGACCTAGAGCTCCTGCTCCCTTTGCTTGACCACTTGACTTAGTTCAGAGGTCAGACCTGCTTCCTCTCTCCACTTCCATGGTGGCTGTGCATCATGACAACGATTCCCACACAAGTTCCTTCCATTCTGGGTCTCTTTCTGCAACGGCGTACATTCAACAGGTTCTCAATCAGAAGGGAGAAAAAGCTAAAATTCTGCTTTTCTGATGTTCTTCTCCAATAGAAATATAAAATTTAATTTGTTGGAAGATACCTACTTATTGCAAAATACATGAGTTAATGCTATTCCAAACTTACTAAGTGCAAGAGTTTCCACCTCCACAAACTATTCTATATGGATTTTCTTTTTACTCTGATTTTTCCTGGCCAGCGGACATTTCTATTTAAAAATATAATTTTGTTTATTTTGGGGCTTGGAACATAAAAGAAGATACCATAAACTAAAATAATTAATTATTTAATCAAGAAGGGTATCATCTCTGGGATTTTACCCCCACAGATGTTATAGTTGAGGTCATTCCTAACTAGTGACAATTTCGATTTTTGTTGAAAGAGTCCTGGATAATTTGAGAGAAGGTGAGGGGAAATCCAATGGAGTAGAACCAAAATGAATGGTCAAATTAACCCTGCAGTTGCCTATACCAAGAAAAGAATGTATACTCGTATGCATGTCCTTTAAGATGTCTACATGCATTAGTAGCTTACTACATTTTATTACCTTATCTGATGAATGTTCCACATGAATAGCTTTCAGAAGACTTTCGTGAGATGGCATTGTGAGATGGTATAGTTCAATTGATAGAGTTAAGATGACAGTGTTTGGTCTTCCCATCCCATGTAAAACGTGCAAGGAGAGTGTGTGTGTTTCATTTCTTTGAATGTCCTTTAATGCTGTCAATATTTTACTTATGTTTTGCCTAGTTGGATACACAATGAATGATCTTATTTTTGAATGGCAAGATGAGGCACCTGTGCAAGTGGCAGAAGAACTCACTCTGCCCCAGTTTCTGTTGAAAGAGGAGAAAGATTTACGATACTGCACTAAACACTACAACACAGGTAGGGCTTGAGTATTCTTCATTTCACTTCCAACTTGGGTTTTTATGGTAGTCAGATGGTACTTAATTGTAGTGTTAGGTTGATTATTTTCACTGTGGCTTAATGTTTTTCACAGTAATAGAGCAGAAAATGGAAACTTACAGATGCTTGGACTCATTGCATATTATTATATAATTGGTTTGTATGGGACCAAAGAAATGCTTGGTGTTTAATTATATTTAATTTTGTGTGTGTGTGCAAAAAGCCCATAATTACATAGTAATGGCGTTTCAGAAAAATTCTTTTAATTTCTATGTGAGAAATAAAATGTACTTTTTTAACCCTTCTTGGGCAGTAAACATGGTATTTGCTAACAAAATGAAAGAAATTGCTTTTTTTATTTTTTAGGATATCAGTTGCCTAAACATTTGGCCACATTTTAAGGTGTTGTTATTTAAGCATCTACTATTCACACTGACACAGTGTCCTTTTGCTTTTGAGGATAGATGTAGAATATAATTATTCACATCAAGGACTGAAAGATTTAATATGACAGTTGTACATTCCCGAGATGTGTTTACTTCTCTCAACTGGCACAGGCTAGTCCCGTAACATCTACTCTGACTATCTAACACATTCCTACAAATTCTGTTACGCTGTCTTCAGTGGAGGCATCACTCCCGTGTGGTCAGTGCGTGGCCTCCCACTAGTGTAAGCTGCTGTCTCTATCATTTTATTACATTAACTGATTCCTCTTGGGCTCGGGGCTTCCCAGAACTGTGATCTGACCTTTTACTGGACAAAGCCTCGAATCTTTTTTATCTCCTTAATCAATTCACAGTCTCTGGTGAAAAAGTCACTGACATTTTCTCACCCCTTACCACATTTCTTTGGGGTGGGGGGTAGAGAGTTCAAGTTTAACATCTCAACACGAAGTGAAAAGCAGGGGGTTAATACCAGTGTCCTTGCTCAACTCTGTAGGGGTAGGTGCAATGATAAAGAACTTTCAGAGAAATGTTAAAAAGTCTTTAGAGCTGGTTTCAGGCTGTCAAAACGAAGAGCCACAAACCTGTTGGTGTTTCTTGCCCATCTCTCCAAAGCCCTGTTCTGTCTCTCTCTGCCCTGCTCTGTAATCTGGCCATGGGTGCTTGCGTTCTCATATTCTCTGTACTCATTCCTGCTTCAGGTCCTTTGTACTTGCTTTTTCATCCATACATAAACCTCTTTCCCTAGATTATCCCAACCTTAATCCTCTCACATACTGTAGGGCTGCTCAAATATCAACTCTTCAAATGACTCTTCATTGTAAGCACATGTTAAATACCCAAATCCACTCCCCTTCCTCTTCCTGCTTTCACTATCTGAAATTATATCTTCAATGTACGTATTTACTTACTGGTATATATCATCTCTTTCTCTCATTACCATAAGTTTATAAAGCTAAGGATTGTATCTCTTCATTTCTGTATTTCTGGGGTCTGCTGTTGTGCATGGACGCTCAAGAATGCTCATTAAGTAAAATAATAAAGATTAGATTTGACCAGGGGAAACATGTCTGTGCATGTGAAAATATTAAAGCCTGACCTCCAGGAGGAAGCGAGGAGGAACACTTTTGCTGTAAACAGGAGCATTTTCTTTTAGATCTACATCAGTAAGAATGCTTCCCACCAATTTTATTGAGGGGCAATTGACATAAAATTTAGTGTACAATGTGTGATTCGATATATATACACACTGTGAAATGATCCCCCCTACCTAGTTCATTAGCATATTCATCACCTCACACTTTTATCTTTCGTGTGTGTGAGATCATCTAAGTTCTAGACTCCTGGTGAATTTCAGTGATACAATACAGTATTATCAACTGTAGTCACCATGTTATTAAACATTATGTCCTCATATCTCATTCATCTTATAGCTGAAGAATGATTTTGAATAATCAACTTTATTGAGATATAATTTACATACTGTAAGATTTGTTTGTTTAATGGTTTTTTTGCTGAATGGTTTTTAGTATATTTGCAGAGCTGTACAACCATCCTTGTAATTTTGGAACATTGTATCACCTGAAAAGAAATAAACCTGACCTCCATTAGCAGTCCTAGCAACCCTAGGCAACCACTAAGCAACTTTCTGTCTCTATAGCTTTCTATTTGCTGGGTGTTCCATATAAATAGGACTATATGTGGTCTTTGTTACTGGCTTCTTTCACTTAGCACAATGTTTTTGAGCTTCATCCTTGTGGTAGCATGTTTTCCCTAGTGCATTCTTAAGGACTGTCTACATGCACAATAATGTCTTCTGCTTAAGAAGATAGTTTTACTACTTTTTCAGTCTAAAAGTCTTTTGTTTAGTTGTTTGCTTCATTATCCCAGCTAGAACCTCCCAGTACAATGTTTCATGAAGGCGACAAGAGAATACATTCTTGCTTCCTCGAACACAGTGGGGAAGTGTTCTGTTTTTCACCATTAAGTGTGATGTTAGCTATAGGTTTTTCATAGATGCCCTTTCTCGGGTTGAGAAAATCCCCTGCTATTTCTAGGTTGTTGAATGTTTTTATTATGAAGCACTGTTGGATTTTGACATTTTTCTTCTTCTTTTATATATTTTATTGATTATACTATTACAGTTGTCCCATTTACCCCCTTCACTCCCCTCCACCCTGCACACCATCTCACACCCACATTCCCCCCCTTCAGTTCATGTCCGTGTGTCATACTTACAAGTTCTTTGGCTTCTACATTTCCCACACTATTCTTACCCTCCCCCTGTTTATTTTCTACCTACCATCAATGCTATTTATTCTCCATGCCTTTCCCCCCCTCTTCTCCTCCCACTCCCCTGTTGCTAACCCTCCATGGGATCTCCATTTCTGTGGCTCTGTTCCTATTCTAGTTGTTTGCTTAGTTTGCTTTTGTTTTTGTTTTAGGTGTGGTTGTTAATAATTGTGAGTTTGCTGTCATTTTACTGTACATGTTTTTTATCTTCTTTTTCTTAGATAAGTCCCTTTAACGTTTCATAAAATAAGGGCTTGGTGATGATGAACTCCTTTAACTTGACCTTATCTGAGAAGCACTTTATCTGCCCTTCCATTCTAAATGAAAGCTTTGCTGGATAGAGCAATCTTGGATGTAGGTCCTTGCCTGTCATGACTTGGAATACTTCTTTCCAGTCCCTTCTTGCCTGTGCGGTCTCTTTTGAGAAATCAGCTGACAGTCTTGTGGGCATTCCTTTGTAGATAACTCTCTCCTTTTGACTAGCTGCTTTTAAGATTCTGTCTTTATCTTTAATCTTGGGTAATGTAATTATGATGTGTCTTGGTGTGTTCCTCCTTGGGTCCAACTTCTTTGGGACTCTCTGAGCTTCCTGGACTTCCTGGAAGTCTATTTCCTTTGCCAGATGAGGACGTTCTCCTTTATTATTTGTTCAAATAAGTTTTCCACTTGTCGCTCTTCTGCTTCTCCTTCTGGTACCCTATAATTTGGATATTGGAACATTTAAAGATGTCCTGGATGTTCCTAAGCCTGTCCTCATTTTTTGAGTTCTTGTTTCTTCATTATTTTCTGATTGGATGTTTCTTTCTTCCTTCTGGTCCGTCTGTTGATTTGAGTCCCCATTTCCTTCCCATCACTATTGGTTCCCTGTGGATTTTCCTTTATTTCACTTAGCATAGCCTTCATTTTTTCATCTAATTTGCGACCAAATTCAACCAATTCTGTGAGCATCCTCATCACCAGTGTTTTGAACTGTGCATCTGATAGGTTGGTTACCTCTTTGTTGCTTAGCTGTATTTTTTCTGGAGCTTTGATCTGTTCTTTCGTTTGGGCCTTTTTTTTTTTTTTTTTGTCTTATTGCACCTGTTACATACAAGGAGCAGAGCCTTAGGTGTTCACCAGGGCGTGGCAACCCAGTCCCTGGGTTGTGATGCTGTATGTGGGGCAGGGGTCAAGAGGGAACAATGGCGCTTACTTGCTCTGCTCTTTGCCGGATTTCAGTCACTGCCCCCACTTCCCCCACACAAACTGGACCCTTCTGGTGCTGATTCCTGGGTGGGTGGGTTTGTGTACATTCTAGGACCCTGTGGATCTCTCTAACAAACTCTCCTGTGAAGCTGGGAGTCTCTTCTGGCACCTCAGCCCCCACAGGTGTTTTCAATCAGTGATTTGAGGCATTATTTCCCTATGCTGGGACCCTGGGTTGCATGGTCTGTCTCACTCCCAGTTTCACCTGGTTTATCTGCATGCAAATGTGGGACTACTAGGTCTGCCAGCCACCTTGCACACTGGAGCTGGGTCTGCCAGATGCTATTTTGCCTCAACCCCTATCTGCCCTGCTGCCCGACTCTGCTCCTCCTACCAGTCTGGATGAATGTGTCTTCTTTAACTCCTTGGTTTTGGGACTTCATGCAATTCAATTTTCTGTCAGTTCTGTTTTTTATTTTTAAATTGTTGTCCTAATTTTGGTTGTGTGAGGAGGTGCAGAGTGTCTATCTATGTCTCCATCTTTTTGACAAATGTTTTGCATCCATTGAGAGGATCATATAATTTTTGCCTTTATTCTTTTAATGTAGCAACTTACCTTTGTTGATCTTTGCATATTAAACCAAGTTTGCTTGCATTTCATGATAAATTTCAGTTAGTTACGCTGTATGGTCCTTTTCACATGTTGTTGGATTGAATTTGCTAGTATTTTGCCGGGGGCTTGCAGTTATATTCATGAAAGAAATTATCTCTATTTTTTCTTGTCATGCTTTTGCCTGGTTTTATTGACTAAATATTTACTCAGTATTACAGGGTAATATTGAGCTCATTCAGTGATTAGAAAGTATACCCTGCTTTCTATTTTCTGGAAGAGTTTATAAAGGATTGCTATGAATTCTTCTTTAAATGTTTAATAGAATTCAGCAGGCTTCTTCTGACCTTGAGTTTTCCCTGTGTGAAATTTTTAAATTAGTAATTCAACTCCTTTACTTTTTATAGGTCTATTGAGATTGTCTTTTTTTTCTGAGTCAGTTTCTATAACATATATCATTCTATGTATTTTTCCATTTTATCTAACTCATTAACCTTTTTGGCATACTGTTTTCCATATTATTCATTTATAACTCTTAGTTTCTCTTAGGTCAGTAGGAATGTCCCCTGCTTTATTTCTGACTATAATAACTTTATTACTTTTTCTTTCTTGCTTCATCCATCTCAGTCAGGATACTTTTAATTGCAAATTAAAATCACAGACAACACCAAACAAATAGCTACAATGCCATAAAATAGAGAGTCAAAATATAAAGGCGCTTTTAAAAGCTCCATAGTCATCTTGTTTTACGAGTGTTACCAAGTCAAAACTTGAACAACTTGTTTATTTTTCTCTCTAGGACCACACATATTTACTGGTACAGTTCTTCCTATTGATAATCATAAAAACACTTCTTATAAAGCACAACAAGATCTTTTTATCCCTTGAAAATCATAGGAACTTTAAACAATTTATTCAAATTACCCAAATGGTCAGTAATTGTTACTGATTACATCATGAGATGACTTGAATTATTTAACAGTTATAGCATGAAAATGCCTCATTATTCTTGATGTATTTTATTTCATTATTTAAAAATATTTACAAATTTGTAATTTTAGAGTTAAAAATCGAAAGCATTTTCTTTCTTTTTTTATGGCCAACTAGTATTCCTTTGTATAAAGGTCCCCTAGTTGTTTTATCCACTCATCTAATGATGGACACTTGGGCTAATTCCATACTTTGGTGATTGTAAATAATGCCACAATGAACATAGCAGTGCTTATGTTCTTTCAGATTAGTGTTTGTGTCTCTTTAGATATATTCTCAGAAGTGGGATAGCTGGGTCAAGGATGGACCTGGAGAACATTATGCTAAGTGAAATAAGTCAGTCAGAGAAACACAAATACCATATGATTTCACTCATATGTGGAATCTAATAAACAAACTGAACTAACAAGCAAAATATAAACAGACTCATAGGTGGAGAGCAGGATGACAACTTTTGGGCGGGGAGGTTAGGGGGTAGAGGGATCGAACAAAAAGGACTCAGGGACATCTATAACAGTGTGGTGATTGCTGTGGGGAAGGGTGATAAGAGTGTTAAATAGTAATGGAAAAAATACAATAAAATTAAAAGTAAATGAAAGATAAAAAATGAAATCTGAAGTATTTTCACATACTTCAAGAATGGTTAGGCATTCTGCATGTATTTGACAAATTGGTAACTTGCATATATGTTACTAGGCACTTCAGTGTGGAGTCCACCTTTCCAACTGTTAAGACTTTTAAGCTCTGGAATGTCATCTACCCTTTTATCCTGCAGCCTGGCCCATGCATGACAGTAGCACGTGGCTCAGGTCACAGTATGTACTAGCAATAAACTCTTTCCCCAGATGTGCCTTTTGATTCTTTCTCTCATAATTAGTTAGAGAATGTCCCATTAAGAAAGATCAGCATGTTAGCTCCCTGACCTTATCCTTCTCAAAATAGTTTGAATAAGGAGAGAATAAAACCAAGAGTTAGGTGATTCAGATAAACAATTATTTTAAAGAGAGGTAACATGATAATAGAGAAGGGAATAAAGCCAGGGGATAAGCAGAAATCTTAACAAAATATTTTATTAAACCACAATTTATGACTATTAATTACTATAAGAGCCACAAAAGCATGAATATATAGAATAAATGTACCTCAAGTTTCTTTTCAGTAAGTGTGCTTTTAAGTTATGTTCAAAATTACTAATGGGAAATAACATGTTTTCCTAATATTCTGTTATTAATGCATAAAATAACTTACAAAAATTGCATTTAAGAAACCATTCATATTTAGCCTTTAGCATTGACTTTAAAGGGAATGTAGAGGCTCTGGAACAAATAATACCTGCCTCTAAATAAGTAATTAAAAGCACCAGAAACAGTCAATGAACATGGAAAAAAACCAGTTACTAATTTCTCCTATCAATCTCAGAGGTGCTTATTAGAATCAAGTGAAATAATAGATCTTTGAGGAGTTTTACAAATATGAAGTGCTAATCAAGTGTGAAGAAATAAGAATACATGCTGTTTCCTTAAACAGTACATTCTCATGTTGCTTCTAGATGCTGGCAGAAAAATAAGAAAAATATTTTTAGAAACAAATTTACAAATATTATTTAGGATCCCTTTTTGTTGTAATAAAAATTTTAGGACAGAATTATCAAAACAGAATTGTGACATTGATGCCATAACAAAGACCTACTTTCACCAATTGCTGAATTTATTTTACAACCAATCAGGAAAGTTCACGTGCATAGAAGTGCGATTCCATCTGGAGCGACAAATGGGATACTATCTGATCCAGATGTACATCCCCAGTCTCCTGATTGTTATCCTATCGTGGGTTTCATTCTGGATCAACATGGATGCTGCTCCAGCCAGGGTGGCTTTGGGAATAACCACTGTGCTGACGATGACCACACAGAGTTCAGGGTCGCGAGCTTCCCTACCAAAGGTTAGTGCACAAAACGGACACATGCATATATTTGCACAATTATTTACATATGTGTTATATACATTATATCATTGTTAGTGTTCATCAGATCTTTTTAAACAGTACTTGTTATTCATTACTGATTTTTAAGTAATGTATAACCAAGACAAAAAATTTGTAAAATACAAAAGTAGAGGAAGAAAAAAATTCTACAAACCAATGATATCTTCTATTCACAGTTTGTGTTATGACCCACAATTATTTAAACTAATCAATAATACTTTTATACACTATAGAATTTATATGTATAGATTTAGAAATTATACATTTAGAAATTTACCAAACATGTTTATAAAGTAAATCTATACAGTAACTTTGAGCGGTGAACATATTATGGTACATTCATATTCTATTGTGTGATACACAATAAAGAACACTAATGTAATGAATGTTATATATGAATATATACACACATCTCTGTATATATGTATATGTATGTGCACATACACATGCATGTACAGTTTTGCATATGGTTCGTATTATTTTCCTAGTGTAAATTCTTAGAACTGGGATTGTTGCTCTGGTAGCTGTAAGCATTGATATGTATTGCCAAACTTCCCATCAGAAAAATTTATAACAATTACACTTTCACAAGTATTGTATAAGAAAACCAATGCTACTGCTGCACCCTTAGCTACATATATCATTTTGGGGTGTGTTCTTTCCCTTTTGGCTTTTAAGCTATCACAGGTCAACAAAAAAGACAGCTCATTGTAGTCCATGCTGAACCG
Source organism: Tonatia bakeri (assembly GCA_004024845.1). NCBI lineage: Eukaryota > Metazoa > Chordata > Mammalia > Chiroptera > Phyllostomidae > Tonatia > Tonatia bakeri. The sequence goes on along the minus strand of PVIA01004812.1, from coordinate 54,529 downwards.
CCAAAATTAAAAGAAACTATGAGGTTTGAAAAGACCCCATCTTTTTTTCACTAGATATGCTGAAATAAAACATAGTAGCTTTTTTCATCCATTTAGCAGCATAGAAATAGAGTGTTATTTTCTTCTTCTCGATGACTTCTAAGGAAGAAATTTCTACTATCTAAATCCTGTCTAACTTCCAACAATCTTCACTATTTTCATTGTAATAATATAAATATAATAAGATTATATTCACTATTTTTGTGCATTTGATGCAATCCAGTTGCCATGCCAACTAAATTATAAATGTACCATCATAGCTCCCTTAACCCTTAATATGGATTACATTTTACGTTTGAATTTATGAGATTAAAATGTCCGAATCAATAAAATTTGATGACAGGACATTTTATTCCTAAAAGTGTTATTGAACATAGGAAGAGCTTGGTATTTAACAATGTTCACTCCGCCTTCCTAAGACTTAACAATTGTCTTTCAAAATGAAGTTTCTTTTTAAACAGTTGTATTTTCAAAATGACGCATATCAACTAGTGTTTTATAAAATATTGTCCAAGTGAAAATTGTAAATCTGCCTATAAGATTAAACTGATTCATTTCAATGCTTATCTATACAGGAATGGGCAAAAGTAGGTTTAGAGCGGCACTGTGACATTCTTTTGAGTATTAATACAGCTGCTGTGATAACATAAACTGCATGTCTTGGCCACATGGACAACTGTGAACCTACTTTTGCCCACCCTGGTATATGTCTGAATGTCTGAAGGGCTCTGAATAATACAGTTCTATAGTCAGTATGTAAAGGAAATTGCCAGTTCATTCACTGATTTTCTTCGTGAGCTAACCAGAAATCACAGCTCGTTTTTCCTAAGCTGTCAACCAGAAGAGTACAAAATGTTTTACGTTCGTGTGTTTCAACTTCTAAGAGGCACAATGTCAAGACATTTGGATGCAGAGATTAAAGCAGAGTTGGGAGATCGTAGAGGTTTGGGTGGAGGAAGTAGAAATTTATCTATCTATCAATTTATTTATTTATTTTAATGTTTAAAAAATTTTAATTGTTGTTCAAGTACAGTTTTCTGCTTTTTGCCCCCATCCCAGCCCACCCTCCCAGCCCTTCTCACCTCCCTCCCATTTCCACCCCCCCTTGTTATTATCCATATGTCCTTTACACTTGTTCCTGCAAACCCTCCCCCTTTTCTCCTGAAATTTCCTCCCCTCTCCCCTCTGGTCAGTCAAAAAGAAACAAGCTTGTGTCTTCATTCATTTTTTTTTATACTTATTGCTTTTTAAATTTCTGCTTCCTCACTGAACTTGAGAACAGACTGACAGTGAGGAAGCAGTAAGTTTAAAAAAATGAATGAAGACACAAGCTTGCTTTTTTTTTTTAAAGGAAAGAAGGGTTTGGGATGGCTTTAAACTTTTTCTCAAAAAATAAGAAAGGCTTTTTAAAAAGGTGTTTATTTCACTGTGATCGCAGGAAAGAATGAATTTCTTTCTATGAGTTCAATTATGTACATAAATGTGTAGAAAGCTTCTACATCTCTCAAATCGTAGAGACATTAACGTGACCACTGGAAATGTGATAACATTTAATTCTTTTTAAAAAATATCCACGTGTCCTTTATACTTCCTGTAAACCCTTCCCCTTTTCCCCTGAAATTCCCTCTCTTCTCCCCTCTGAACACTGACTGCCAGACTGTTCTCTATTTCAGTGTCTTTCATTATATGTTGCTTGTTTCTTTGTTTTGTTCTTTAGGTTCCTGTTAAAGGTGAGATCATATAGTATTTGTCTTTCACTGCCTGGATTATTTCCCTCAGCATAATGCTTTCCAGTTGTATCCATGCTGTTGCAAAGGGTAGGAGGTCCTTCTTTCTTTCTGCTGAATAGAATTCCATTCTGTAAATGTACCAGAGTTTTTTGATCCATTCATTTACTGATGGGCACCTAGGTTGCTTCCAACACTTGGCTATTGTAAATTGTGCTGCTATGAACATTGGGGTGCATAGGTTCTTTTGGATTGGTGTTTCAGGGTTCTTAGGATATAATCCTAGCAGTGGAATTGCTGGGTCAAAAGGCAGATCTATTTTTAGTTTTTTGAGAAAATTTCATACTGTCTTCCATAGTGGTTGTACCAGTCTGCAATCCCACCAACAGTGCACTAGGGTCCCCTTTTCTCCACAACCTCTCCAACACTTGTTGTTTGTTGCTTTGTTTATGATGGCAATTCTGACTGGTGTGAAGTGGTATCTCATCGTGGTTTTAATTTGCATCTCTCTGAGAGCTAGTGATATTGAACATCGTTTCATGTGATTTTGGATCTTCTGTATGTCCTCCTTGGAGAAGTGTGTGTTCAAGTCCTTTGCCCATTTTTTAATTGGGTTGCTTGTCTTCTTAGAGTATAATCATGTAAGTTCTTTATATATTTTGGAGATTAAACCCTTGTCTGAGGTATCATTGGCAAATATGTTTTCCCATACAGTTGGTTCTCTTTTTATTTTAATACTGTTTTCTTTAGCTGTAAGAAGCTTTTTATTTTGATGAGATCCCATTTGTTTATTCTTTCCTTTATGTACCTTGCTCTGGGGAATGTATCGGTGAAAAAGTTTCTGTGTGAAATAGCTAAGATTTTCCTGCCTATGTTCTCCTCTAGGACTTTAATGGTGACATGGCTTATATTTAAGTCTTTTACCCACCTTGAATTTATTTTTGTGTATGTTGTAAGTTGGTGCTCGAGTTTCATTTTTTTTGCACGTAGCTGTCCAGCTCTCCCAACACCATTTGTTGAAGAGACTGTTTTTACTCCGTTTTATGTTTCTGCTCCCTTTGTCAAATATTAATTGGCTGAAGAGACTTGGGCTTATTTCTTGGCTCTCTGTTCTGTTCCATTGGTCCATATGTCTGTTCTTATGCCAGTATCAGGCTGTTTTGATTACAGTGGCCTTGTAATACAGTTTGATATCAGGTATTGTGATCCCTCCTACTTTGCTTTTCTTTCTCAAAATTGCAGCAGCTATTCAGGGTCATTTATGGTTCCATATAAATTTTTGAAATGTTTGTTCTATGTCTGTGAAATATGCCATTGGTACTTTAATAGGTATTGCATTGAATCTGTAAATTGCTTTGGGTAGTATGGACATTTTGATAATGTTAATTCTTCCAATCCATGAACATGGTATATGTTTCCATTTGTTTGTGTCTTCCTTAATTTCTTTCTTCAGTGTTGTGTAGTTTTCTGTATACAGGTCTTTTACTTCCTTGGTTAGATTTATTCCTAGGTATTTTATTTTTCTTTTTGCTATATAAAATGGGATTTTTTTTCTTGATTTCTGCTTCTGTTGTTTCATTGTTGGTATACAAAAATGCCTTTGATTTCTGGATATTGACTTTCTATCTTGTTGTTTTGCCAAATTCATTTATTAGGTCAAGCAGTTTTTTTGTAGAGACTATAGGATTTTCTATGTACACTTTCATGTCATCTGCAAACAATGACAGTTTTGTTTCCTCCTTTCCTGATAACATTTAATTCTGAGCTACAAAAAAGGTTTGATTAGTAAGATGATGTTTTAAGATGAGGTGACCATAATATTTTAGGCTTTGTGAGAGTTAAGGAACAGAAGGTTGAGCATATTCATATATTAGAATTCAGGAAGGCAGACAGTGAATAACCAGAATAAACAAGAATTAACCTATTAGATGAAGTCATTCAAAAGAGTAGAAAACTTCTTTTTTTTCTTTTATTTATTTATTTTTAGAGAGATGGAAAGAGAGGGAGAAAGAGAGGGAGAGAAAACATCAATGTGTGTTTTGCCTCTCACGTGGCCCCCATAGGGGACCTGGCCTGCAGCCCAGGCATGTGCCCTGACTGGGAATTGAACCGGCAACCTTTGGTTCACAGTCCGTGCTCAATCCACAGAGGTACATCAGCCAGGGCAAGAATAGAAAATTTCTTGAAAAAGGGTCTCACATTTGCATTTAAGAACAGATGTTTGAAACCATGCATCTTAAGATTTGGTATTCTCAAACTCATAAAGGAACCCTCTGGTGCTTGAAAGAATTGCCACCGTTGTCCTACTGACAAAATCTAGGAAGTAGGAAGACAAACTAAATTCAGGAAAACAATAGGGATTCTCAGGCATAGGAAGAAGAAACAATAAATCACTAATTTATAACTGCTTAGTATTTTACCCAAGCTCTGTGCCAACATATCTCCTGTAGACAATGAAGGACTCAGAGCAGACACTCTCAAAGAATATACTTGAGCCAGCACCTTGAGAACTACAGAGCCAAGAGTCCTCTCTGATAATGGCCTCTACAGTGTCGTGATAAATTAAGCATGTAATAGCCCAGAGCAAGAAGACTCCTGGGATTCATTCCTTGGAACTTGAAACTATTTGGCATTTCCACAGTGCCTGCATCAGCAGCCCGAAGAGGGTGACAGTGCATTCTCTTGCTAGCAACTTTTCAGAGTTGTGTACCTTGAGTACATGAGAAAAGATGGTGGCAATTGTAGAGCCATGGCATGGAAATTTTTATAGAACTTGTTAAGGGTTAGGTTTATTTGGGGTGGGTTTTGGAAGGATTTTCACAAAAGGAGTGATCTCTCTGACTTCCACGTAGAGATCAGAGAGAAAGGGTAGAAAGGGAGGCAGAGCAAACTATCATAGTCCAAAGCAGATGATGGCATCATGGTGAGACTGGGAGCAGCAGAGGTAGACAGTGGCAGATAGAAAGAGAGAGAGAGGTAGATGTTTTTTGAGAGGTACATGAGTTGGGAGGTGAAACAGCCAGGATCTGCTTCTAAACTGGACACTGAGGATTAAGGGAAAGGCAGGAGTGAAGGGCGGCATTTGGGTGAGAAACAGGGCAAGTAGTTGTGATAGTTACTGATGGGGCGGTCTGAGGAAGGAAACTGATCTGTGGTTGAACCTGTTAACTTTGAGATGTTTATAAGATAATCACACAGCATTGTCAAAAAGCCAAAACCTCCAAATTTCTGAAGAGGGACATGTAGGCCTCAAACTTTAGGGGGTAAACGGTAGCTGGATAGGGAAGCAGACCAGAGGTAATTTTCTTGAGTTTTCAAAGAAAGCTCAGAAAAAGGAGGAAAAATGCATTTACGGTTGGCCCTCCCTCCTCCTCTTGTTGGAATGGAACCAGAATATTCAAAGTCTCCTCTTTCCCTTCTTCCCCCATGGCCATCTCTCCCCCCAATACAGAATAAGTCAGACAACTTAGTCAAAGGTGACACCTACTCACCCCAAAACTTTTCTCCCAGACTTTGATATCCCAACATTTTGTGGTATTTTTAAGAAGTGTAAAGGCAATCTTTCTAAGGAGGATTTTTTAATCAGGGTAAAAGAGGAGAGAGTACTAATAATTGAATTATTTTTAGTATAAATTTGATTTGTATTAATACCTTATTAAGATCTTGGCACTGAGGGAATTATATTCTTTATTAAGTATGGGGAGCAGTAGAAATAAACAAAATAAAAAGAAGGAACAAAATATAATTTTAATTTAGAAACAATGGGTTCTAGGAAGAACCTTCAATAAGGCACTCTGGGCAGGTCATGGATATTCTGCCATATTATAAACACCTTACGCTTTCTTTTCTGCTTCCAAAGATCAAGTATTTCCTATTAGAGGCCTACTCCTATTCCTTTATTCATTCTGTTCATAGATACCAGCTAAGATCTAGCTTTGGTGAGTGTTTTCTCTTTTATCTCATTCTCAAAAAACACACAAATATCACTTGCTAAGGTGATAAGCAGTGTACACACTGCTTTAGTCTTTTAGAAATGAGCTTCAAATCTATTATATCAGAGACTCTTGAATTTAGGATGTCAAACAGACAGATATATGCACACACACATTCGCACACACTTATTTATGCTCACCTAGACACGAACTTGGCAAGGGTGGGAGAATTTCTAGATTCCAAGTTTGTCAAAACCCTATCTCTGAACACAATATGTTATGAGATTTGTGCGGCTATAGGCACTGTTTCATGAAGTTATATTGCACTTATTCTGTATAACAAATAATCTCCAAATCTCAATGGCTTATCACATTTATTCATCCTCAGAGGCCTGTGCATTGCCTGTGCCTCTTCTGGGCTTGTCTGAGATTAGCTGACTTAGGATGGCTCGGATGTAGGCTGTGGAATGGGTTCAGGCCTGCTCCCTGGGTCTTCCCATTTGGGGACCTTAGGTCCCAGTAGCATGCCTTTTCCATGGAAGGGTGCAGGAGAGCAAGAAGGTGAGCAGGAACATGCAAGGTTTTTGCTCAGATGAGGCATACAGTCACTTCTGTTCTCATTCCTAGGTCATACCAGGATGGTAGACTACTCCACCCACAGGAAACCCTAGGAGAGGAAGGGAGGAAAGAGGGATGGCGAACAAATAATCTTATCTACCTCAGAGACTATAATTTGCTAAAACTTTCTATCTCCTTCCTTAGACCAGATTCTGTCATATTAGCAAATACTAAAGAAAACTCGAGGGAAAGAAGGGATGGAGAAAGGGAAGAGGGAAGAGCCCATGTGATCTCTCCCGTTCTGCCCCACCACTATGGCCATCTCGTTCTGCACAGAGCTACACATCCTTGCACAGTAAGAAACACTGGAAATTTCAAAGGTGTTTAATCAATGAAATATTGCACAGAAGTCTGGAGCTGATGAAAACGGCAAATTCTATACCAAAAGTTGCTACTCCTGAATGATTTCCTCTCACCTTTTCCTCTATTCAATTTGTCTGTGCACCCCACAAGGAACAGCTTTTTGAAAGGACAGACTGTCTTGTACATATTTTTATTCTCAGAGCCTAACTCGGTACACAGTGTGTGTCTATTGAGTAAATATCATGAAGATATTTAAAGATGATGCAAGCTTTTAAACATTTACTTAGTAATGGACTTTTAAAAAGATACTTAACTTGAAAAGCAAGAGTATGTCATTTTATTCATTTCTCTAGAGAATGTGACAACTGAAATTATTCTTTATTTACCCAGAACCCTATTTTCCCCCTGAGAATCACCAATTAATGAAAAAGAATTAAAAAATGACATATATTTAACTTACAACATAATAAAAACATTGGTTCTTAGAAAACATAAAGATAGCTTTCATGTTAAGTTTTTATTGTTCATAAAGATACCAACTCTAGAAGTAATTACAACTGTTAGAAAATATAAATTGAACTGTTATTTTTCACTGGAGTACTCTGATTGTATGAGCATACAAAGATCTATAAAGTGACATTACATTAAAAAGAGGGAAGAAAAATGAAGGACTTCTATTTACTGTTTGAATCTAATAAGTTCTCAAAATATATGTTAGTATTTTTTCTCAAAAAAAATGCCCTGCAATTTCATAGGAGAGTAAGTTGTAAATATTAACAATGATGAAAATTGGGAGAGAGGAGTTGCAGAGTAATAGGCTTTCTTATTAATGCAGCAATTAATAACTATTACTCTTAATAATGTTTTGGTTCTCGCCATTTAAATACAAGATTCTAATATTTATTCAAAACATAGTTGACTAAAATTATTTCAATCAAGTTTAGTACAAATATGATGCAAGTTAGTTCATTTTAAATTCATTAATGTGACAAAGTATTTAATAAGTAAATTTTAACTTTATAAGAGAACTTTTAATATGGGCAATAAATTTAGTTTAAAAAATTTTTTTCATTGAACATGTTAATAATTTGGTTCTATATTGCATTCACTTAGGGAAAGCAAGAAAAGAAAAATGCATAGAAAATAAAAGAATTGTTTATTCATGTACTTTCGTTAAAATCATAAGAAATAATGCATATGAATATCATCATCTTATTAGTGCTTTCTAAACAGATAATTTCTAAGCATAGGTGGGTCCTATACTATAAGGCTAGAAATTGGTAGATGTTTCTGGTTCTACATGTGATTTTAGAACCTACATTTACTGGGCTCACTATTTCTCACTAAACTGAAAAGTAGCAGTTATCAAGTAGGTCCTCTGTAGCTGATGTAGATACAGAACCACTGCATAATTTCTTAAATCTGAAGGCATAATTATGAAAAGTATATAATCAACACAAAGCTTAAAATATTTTTGGAATGACATAATGCAATGGCTTTGAACTCAAACTAAATTTAAAAATAAAAGTTGTATATGTAATTTGGAGATATTTTTACCTAAATAATGTCTCACACTCCTTTTCCCACATTCATACATATCCTAGGACCATACCACAAATACTCCTGACAGATAATCATGGATGTGAAACTTCCTCTTCACCAGTGGAATAATGAATTCAGTCCCAAAATCAGTGTGGAAAGCACCTAACAGGCTTTCTGTCTTTATGATTCCTGTTTGAAATTATAAGAAAAAGTCTTAGACATCAGAGAATAGAGAATAAGAAAGTATATTATTACAATGAAGATGATGTTATAAAAACACAAAACACCCAATAAAAAATGCAAAGGAATGAGAAGTCACAAGTACAATTCAACCTTAACTGAGCAGTAAAAAAAAAAATCAATATATTAAGAAATGTCAGTAACTAACAGCATGTACTTAAGAAGCATTTCTAGTGACTTCAATATTTTAGGTTCATCGAACTGTGAAACATGACTCATGTCCTATAAAACAGACATTTGGTAAAACTCCCATAGCTGCAGCAGAAATCAGGGATAACCAGGTGACCTTTCAAAATACCTTAGCCTTTTGGGCTGCACTTTTCTTATCTGATGGCTAGAGGGATTAGTGAGGTTTATCACTTTGGAAATAATGCAGCTCTGCCATTATGATTCTCTGTTATATTTTATTTCTCATAATAAAAAACGAAGGTGGAAAATAAATATTGGGTTCTAAGCATCCTTCCTGTCCTAAGGGTTGGGAGGATCATAGTGGGCATGAATGTGGCATCAGTAGGACTGTGCCGTCATGTGGCCCTCCAGGACAATGAATGCTGAAGCTCACAGCACCCTGTGCTGTGGGAGTCGCTGCCCAGCACCCCGAAGAAACAGTCCTCAGGACCTTTCCTTCAGCTTTATCGATATCGGCGTTACTCCACTCCAGCACCTGCTTTTAAAACATTATTCTTGGCCTTTGTTCTTATTCCTTTCTCTCTCTGGCTTTAGGTCTTAAATGAAGATCAACATGATTTCGAAACTAATACTAATTTTTCCTGGAAGCATTACAAAATGCAAAATTCTTCTTCAGGTTTTATACTAGTGAGAGAGGTAGGATTCAGGGTACTAAGATTGGCACTTTACAAAACCAAGGATTAATGAATAGTCGGTGTGATCTGAAATGAACCCTCTAGGACAAAAACCGTGATGCAGCAGGAAAATCTTCAACCTACCCCAGAGGAAAAGCATTTAGCTGTGTACGTGAGTCACTCGTCATCCCACAGCCAGAATGATGCATCACAGCTTGTTTCTCAATTCTATGGAACTGGGAGAATCCGCCAAAACTGACTGTCCGTAGTGGAACAACAAATCGCCCTATTCAAAGTGCTATTTTAGCTAATCGGAAGAAATGCACTGTGATTTTTTATACCTCTTTCTCAAATAAAAAACACGTTTGGACTGAGAACAGAACTGACAAAATAATCACTCTCAAGTGATTCCTCAAAAATTTACCTCACAGAGTACCTAGAGGTGGGTTTACACGAGATGTGTGATCCAAACTCCAGGTTTCATTTTTTCATTTTCAATCGCAGTTGGCATTCAATACTATATTAATTCCAGGTATACAGCATGGTGGTTATACATTTATATAATTTATGAAGTGATCCCCCTAAGTCTAGTGCTCACCGGCACCATGCATAGTTATTACAATACTAGTGTCCAGCTTCTGGTTTAATCAATTTCTTATTCTTAAATTTAAGTTGTACTGCTTATAAATGCAGTTTAAATTTCTATTCCTGGATTGATTAATAGTGGTCTCACTTCTAATTTAGTAAGTAGAATTCACTATAATGTATAGTCTGGGTTATAATATAATAACTATGGACTCCTCAGTGCTTTGCTATCTGTGAGCTGTAGTAAAGGACATTATCAGTCCTAGGAAGCAAAACTTTTTGCCATGTCTGTGTGGAGGGTGTAGGGTAAAGTCATGACTCTTGGCAGGCCTCTCCACTGCAGCACATGGGGCCATACTTCCAACACAGCTCACCCAATGTACTTGTAAGAGTAGAATCTGAAACTGTTGCTGCTCAATAATCTTATCAAAAACTAGTGTAAAAGTAAATTTAGTGGTGAAAGATTATCTGAGATATATGCAACCTATGTATTCCTCTGAATCAGAGAGCACAAAATCAAATGGCCTCTGAGGTCCACTGCCTGGACTCTAGTTTTTGTACTTCCTTCCCATTGGTCTTACTGAACTTTGACCTGACACTATGGTGAGAGGAAATTTGGACTGAAGATCAGGGAGGTCTCTTTTTCTATGTCATGCTCTAATAATTAACAGCTTCTGTGTCACACTCTAATAATTAACAGCTTCTATAAAGCAGTGAGTTTTGCTTTTTAACAAAGCTGATTTAGATATCCATTCAGATATTGTAAGCAGTGATCAGATTGTAATCCACATCATGCTCAGTTCCGTGTCTGTAAGTCGTGTTTCAGAAGCACAAATGGCAGTACCTGCCCCACCCACTCCCTCAGCCACCAAGGCTGACTCTCTCTGCCTTTCAGGCATGGGGCCAGGGTTCCACTTCTTTGCTCTGTTGTCATTGGGGCTGACGGTGAGCAGTTCTGATTAATGAATTTTGAGCAGTGACCTGTGCTACATGTAGTCTGGAACATTTATTACCAAATGTTCTTGGTTTTCTCCTGCTGTGGGCATTGCCAATTTTCCAACTGAAGTCACAGTGAGGATGATAGTGACAGTAATGGTCCAGAGTCACCATTAAACTCAAATTGGACATGGAGTGTCTTTTCTTGTTTCAGGCCAGTGAGATTTTGGGAGTTTGTTAGTGCATCATATTCTACCTTGAATCCTCCTCCGTCCACTTCTTTGCATCACTGGAAAGGCAGATGCAGACAAATTCAAGCTCAGGCAGGCTCTCCAAGCATGACCGCGTCCCAGGGTCAGGTGATTTGATTCTAGCCTTAGTCAGGATGATAATGACAACATCCAATCATATATATATATTTTTTTACTTGGAACACAAGAAGCAGGCTTTCTCTATTTTCTAATGATAAATAAGTTGGCAAAGTAGAGTGAATGCATTTAAAAAAATAAAATTATATAAGGAGTACACAGAATATGATGCTTATATTCCTTTTCCTGCATTATAAAAGAATTTTAGAATGAAAAAGATAAGACCTTGCAATAATGTAGCTCTGCACACTCAAATGGTTTATCAAGCTGGTCTCTTCCTGAATTATCACATGACAAGTAGGCAGTCATCTCCTAGCTCACAAAAACACTTCATTATAATTAATGTAAGAATGGTGTTGAGGAGACTTTCACTGCACTTCAGAAGGTAAAGTGTTTCCCTAATCTAAGGTTCCTTCCCCAGAGCAACCAGTTTGTTTTTATGTGGTAAATACAAAGCTCATGTCACCCTCACTTCACTGTCTGCTAGGAGGTTGGTTTTTTTAGGATCAAAACCAAAAAGTATAGAGGATTTTACAATAGATGTTTTGTATGCTGACTTCACTTTTAACTATCAGATAAAAGTTAAAGAGGCTTGAATGTTAAGATACAGAAATGTGTTCTTACTTAAGTATGTTCATAGTTGTAAATTTATAGTGGTAGCTTAAATAGAAGGAGCCTAATAACTGGATGACATAGAATAGTAGCCAAGTTCATGGGATCTGGAGCCAGATTAGTTGTACTCAAGTTTTAGCTTTGCAACTTGGTAGCTGTCTTAGTCCAGGCTGCTGCAACAGCATGCCATAGACTGAATGGCTTATAGACCACGGACATTTATTTCTCACAGCTCTGGAACCTGAGAAGTCCAAAAGGTACTGGCAGATCGGTGCCTGGTATGGTGAGGGTCCCTTCATGATGAATATAGATAAGGGATCTTCTGGCTGTGTTTTCTTATCGTGGGATGGATGAGGCAATTCTCTGGGGTCCTTTTTATAAGAGCAAGAATCTGTCCTTTTAAAATTCAGATGCTGAAATCTAATGCCTGAAAGGACATATTCAGTCTCTAATGGCAGCTGTGTAACAAGCTATTTTACTGTGCCTCAGTCTCCACATCTCTAAAATGAGAATAATTTTCTCAGTAATTGTGAGGATTAAAAGTGTTACTTTTGGGCAACTACTCAAAACATTAAGCAGTTCTGAGGACATTACTAAGAACATTCTCTGGCATGTTAGCTGTTAGAACTACTCTATAATAAATGGCCAATGATTATAAACCACTCCATATGGTTCAATCAAAGCAACATTATGTGAGGGCCAAGCACCATGCTAGGTCCTAGAAATACATAGATGAATAAGACCTGACCCTTGTTTTAGCTCATGGGATATATTAACCTAAAGGAGAAAAATACATAAATGAGTAATGTGTGTACAATGGGTCAAGGTCAATAGTTAAACATGGATCTTGTCTATCTTACTCATCTCTGTAACTATAACACTAAGAACAGAACTTGGGTTCATTAATGCTGTTTAGTAGATATCAAATGAAAAGAAGTGAATGAATGCATGTAGTAAGAAAGGTGAGTTGAGATCCAACCGTGAATGGATTTATACACTATGAAACATATTTGGATATGTATTGAAGGGGTAATATTGAGGAGAGATTGTTGCTTAAAATAGAATTAGGGTTCCAGGAGCACAGTGGACCATAGGACTGTTGGCAAGGTGGTCCAGAAGGATGAGCTGAATTGGAGTGAAACTGCCCCAAAGGATAGACAGCAAGCAGTAGGGGACGGAAAGAAGGTGATAATTCTGAATCACATGGGGAGTGGGTTATAGCTCGTGAGTATGTAATGAATGGGTTGGATTAAGAACTGTTGTCTTTATTCAAAGTTGCTAAGCCAGGAGTGCCAGACAACTGAAGTCCAGAGTTTGCTGTACATCTAGGATCAGTGAGGGTGGGAGAGGAGAAAAAGTTGACGTAGTTGAACGGGATAAGAAGAGAGAATGAGGAAAGTAGGCTTTTAAGCCTCAATGATTGGGAACTGCTCACAGTGAACAGAACCCTGGCAGACACAAAGGATGTTTGCATGTGTCTGTCATCATTGAAAACATTCATTGGATTAATTTGGAAATTAAATTTCCAATTTAAACTCTGGTTCATGTCGTTATACACTCAGGTTAATAGAGAGTGCACGTATCCATTATGACTCATATTCTTCCAGGAATGGTGTGGCTTGAGAAGGAGCAATTGAAAGCAGAATACATCTTCCAGGACTGTATGTATATGAAGGCAACTGCAGAACTTACGAGATGTAAATTTATACTTTACAAACAGATGGACACTCAGCATAGTGCTTGAATGAAGTGAGGGTGTGCTTCTCTTTGCTCAGTAGAGGACATTCTGATGAGCAGAAGTCATGCTTAAGACAGAGGAGGTGCTGCAGAGAGCTCCTTCATCGGCATGTTTCATATGCAAGTTATCCCATTGGAGGTGTCAAGAAATGCCTTCTTTCTAAAAGAATATTAATCCAATCCAAGGCATGAACAAAGCATTACTCCAGAAAGTGAACCTTTATATGAATCATCACCTATGATTCATTCTTCCCTTGTGTTTTAACATTTTACATCTTCATTTATCTACCCACTTACTCAGCAAATACGTATATGCACGCCAAGCACTCTTGTATGGGAAATAAAACAGAGATGCCATCTGCCTTCAAAGGATTCACTGTTTCAACGGAGATAAAACAGGAAGTAAGCAGTTACAGTGTAACATAGTCAGGTAGACACAGGTGTCATGGGATTTGGAACAGACTTGGGCAAAGTCTAGCCTGAGACCTGAGAAATGTGGTGAGGAGGTGTTTCCTTCCTGGGTTTTCTCCTTCCACCATAAGCTTCCCCAAATATTGAGCCACTTCCCCTTATAAGCCACAACCTAAATTTGATCATGATTCCTACAGGCTGACATTTGACAAAAATAACTCCACCAAATATTAAAGATGATGAGAAAGGAAAAAAATACAGAAGATACAAACAGCATTGAAATAGTCAGATTTTCAAAATGTGAAGTTTTGTTCCTTGAAGTAGCTACACGTTGGTCCAGAAAAGGAGGTAGTGCATCTTTGCCTATGCCTGCCTTTCTGTTCTCCTGGCACGACATCTTCTTGGGAAAGGGACATTTATTTCTGTCAGTGGGAAAGCAAACTTCCAGGTAACTGTCCATTTCCTAGGGAACACTGAAAAAGTAGTTATCATAAATATCTGTTATTATTATTTCTAATACTTGACAGATGAGTTTTTCCCACATCTAATTGGCATGCCTAAAGTATGAAATAGAATCAATGATCTCACACCTATTCCACAAAAGGTAATGATTTTACTGATAATGCTTGCATGGTATAACACTTCAGCTGTGTAATACACAGGAAATGACATATACAATAGGAAATGACAAACTCAAAAGAAATTTTTATCCTTGAACAATATCCATATACAGCAAATCACTGTCCAATTAACCTGAGACCAAGATTAAAGCAATTTCTTAAAAGTTACTGAACTGTTGTCTCCGGACTTGGGTCTATATGAATCTGTCTCTAGGAAATAGGAGTCTAGCTCTGCTTTTAACTCCTTTTTTTTATCTCTCAAAATAAAAAATGTAAAGTTCTCTGTTCTTTTCCATTTTTTCTGTCCTCTTCCCTACCTTCAAGGTGACAGAATGCAGCAAGATCTGTAGCTAAGTTGGTGGTCAGGGTCAAGGAGGCTGATGGGCTGGCGGGGCCAGAGTCCAGGAGTCACAGTGATGATGGAGACCGGGGCAGCCAGCAGGGCTTCCAGGTGTCGGGCCAGAACCAGCGAGGCAGTGGGGACCCGTGAGGCTCAGGCTGGGGGTGGCCAGCAGAGTTAAGATATTAGTTACTTCCAGGGTTTATAATCAAATCTATGGGAGACAACTTTTCACTGTGAGGAAAGTGTTAGATACTTGGAAAGAGTAAAGGCTAGAATGAACTCTGTGCTATTGAATTGGAATTTGAAATAACCAGTGGAAATTCATGTTTAAAATACAGATAGATAGATAGATGATAGATATGCTTGTATATATGATATAATGTATAATAATACAAAATGTATAATTTCATATATTATAAAATATATAGTATTATATATGTTATATATACAAGGTCTGGCACAAATAAAACCCCTTTTCTATTACAAAATCATAAGCATGTAATTCTGTAACATAACAATATCACACTCAAGTATGGCATATGGCACTTTAAGTGAAATATTCAAATTAAGACTATAAATTATTACACCCATATTATTACCCTACCAGACACACTGAAGCAGGTGTTACTTTTGCCAGACCCTATATTGTGAAATATATGTGTACACACACACACACACACACACACACACAAGGGCGGGCAAAAGTAGGTTCATGGTTATATGTGAAACAGTTTATTCTTTTATTATTTATTAGTTATTGTATTATTTATTACAACTGTAAACCTATGTTCTTCCACCCCTGTACATATAATTCCTAGCTCTAGCTACTAAGAGGGTCTAGAAACAGTGACACACAGGAAGCAGTGAGCACACCCAGTGCCCCAATCTTGGTTTCTAAAAACTATTCTTCACTAAAGAAAGGATTCTAAGAGAAAGGGCTCAGTCCAGAACTGGGACAGGAAACATACAACATGAGTTTGGAATACCTTGTGCCAGCAAGTAAGGATGTACTCAAATCTGGATGGAGACTTGCCAAAATAAAATATGTGTACTAATTTCTAGTAGCTCCTGCTGACCCAATCTACATAACGTGAACATCAACATAGTATAAACTGCCGAATGAAATTGTTAGTTCACAGTAACAAAAATAAATAAATGAGTAAACAAATATGAGAGAGAGACACTTCTCTTACTACATATAATGCTAACCAATGAATATAGATAGAATAATGGAATCAGAAAATCATTATGTCATCATTGTGATAATTGGTTCAGGAAAGTATCATCAATGTCTAGAAGGTGAATGTTTAAAGAGTAAAAGTATTTTTTATACAGCTTCAAGTCATCTATCTCCACACAAGGGAAATGTAGTAACTTCATGGTAGAGAAACTTAGTAGACAATGCCATAACCACCTGATCAACCCTGAGTGCCTCTTGATGTGATACATCGGGAAGAACAGGGCATCACTGTTCTCATTAAAATCCCATTATCTGAGTCTCAAATGAGGAAATATCTGATGAACCAACAGTAAGAAGCATTAAAACATAACTGGTCTGCACTAACCCAAAGTGTTAAGGTCATGAATGGCCAGGGAGGACTGAACACAGTTCCGCACTGGAGACTAAGGAGAGGAGATGAGAAGATGCAACACGTGACTCTGCCGCAGATTAACCCTTAGACCGAAAGGAAAATGTTTTTCTGCTAAAAGAGGCGTTATGGAAACAATTGGTGAAATGGGAATGAGTTTTAGGATTAGATGGTAGTGTTTTATCAATGTTAATTTACTGGTTTTGTTGGATGTATTAGGATCACATTAGGAGAGTGTTCTTTTCCTTTAGAAAATACATGAATATTTAGGGTAATGGGGCTTCATGTCTGCATATTAGACTCAGTTCAGGGAGAAAAGCATAGATATAGATGTAGATGTATATAGATACAATAATAAACAGAGAGATATATAAATATACAAATGTAACCAAATGTTAACTATAGATGTGGGAGTTCTTTTTACTGTGCTTGTGACAACTGTGAATTAAAATTATTTCAAAATAAAACTTTTTTTAATGAAGAAAATATAGAGCTAAAAAGGTAAACAGCATTGTCCATATTTCAGTCTGACTTAATACTTTTTCAAGCATTATACTACCATGAAGGTGTAGTATATTCTTTTATTTTTTAAAAGATTTTATTTATTTATTTTCAGAGAGGGGAAGGGAGGGAGGAAAAGGGAGAGAAACATCAATGTGTGAGAGATAACATCTATTGGTTTCCTCTTGCACACTCCCAACTGGGGACCTAGCCTGCAACTCAGGCATGTGCCCTGACTGGGAATCGAACCAGTGACCTTTTAGTTCACAGGCCAGCACTCAACTGAGCCACACCAGCCAGGGCTGAAGGTGTATTTTAATATGACTTTACTTTTCAGGCATTATACTATACTATCCTAAAGGTAATGTTATATTTCATCTTATTTTTTCTTTCATCATGTGTATGGTATAGTACCTCTTTCAAAAAATTAGCCAAAATGTATGCATTTCAATGTATGCATTTTAATGTATGACTAATATATAAAACTTGCAAAATTATTGCTGGAAAACTCTTAATTAAAAAAAAAAGTTGGTGTCATTTCTTTTTTTTCCAAGCTGGTATATAAATGGTATAATTTAGAGTCAGACATTCAGTTTAATCCCCAATAAAAGTCACAACACCAGTCAATTTGCTCACTCTCTCTCTTTCGGCCAGGTTTCATATGTCAAAGCCATTGACATTTGGATGGCAGTGTGCCTCCTTTTTGTGTTTTCAGCACTTCTGGAATACGCAGCTGTAAATTTTGTATCAAGACAACACAAAGAACTTCTGAGATTTCGACGAAAGAGGAAGAATAAGGTGAGCAGTTAAACGCATCGGGTTCGCTGGGTTACCTACTTTCACTAAAAAGCGTGTGCTATATTTAACGGGATGTGTGGAGAAGAAGTGGGGGCTGGGGAGCAAGTGATATGATGTTTCTTTGGTTTTGCCCCTGAAATTTCCATTGTCAAAAACAGCTTCAGGAAGAAAATGACAACATTTAGCCATACTTTATACGCCATATTTAGTGGCATGCGAGCTTTATCAACTTTTTTCTGGTGTGTTTTTTGGAATGATGTTATTTTTTCCTTCCATTAACAAAAATGTATCATTTCTTATTTTCAGTGTTAGAGTGTTTCTGATGGCTTTACTTGACACAAGTCATCAAGTATAACCATTAAAGTTATTTCTTTTTTTGAACTAATTCCTTTGTCTCCATCAAATATTACCTATTTTATTAACACTTTGATGTTCATGTAAAACTATGTGGTCTCTTTTTTATACACACTTTCATGTTTTAAAGACATTTCCTCTGAATTCCCAAGGAAACACAATAAGGTGTTACTTTCGTCTTGCTATTATCCAATAAATGAAACCCAGAACTGTTACTTGGAACATCATTGGGAGGTCACAGGAAGTTGTTGGATTTAGATGTACAGATGGGATTGTTCCTCTCTGTTGAGACTTGTCATGTCATTTCTTTTTACATGTGCGTAGTTTTAATCAACCCTTTTCTTTTTCTGTAAGGAAGAGTTTCTATGGACCAGCATATATGTGACTTTACTTTTTTATATGTGAACGGGCCAGTGGATATGTTGAAAGCAAATGGATTCTTAAGCAATTGAGTAATATCAAAGTTCATATAGTGTGCATTTTTCAGCATTTAATTTTTTAAACAACGATTCTTTCTGATTTCTGATTTACTGACTTTAATTTAGAGATTCATAAAACCTTTTTAAAGCATGAAGCCACAATCTTCAGTGGTGCGCCTACTCAGTATTCATCATTTTCTAAAGCAATAACTTATGCAGTCATGTCTAATTGATTCCCAGAGTCGTCACCTGCTCCAATAAATGCCCAATTCCGTGTAGCGCGGAAAGAACATCAGCCCTGAGGTACTCTGGGTGATGCACTGGGCAAAAAACAATGTTAGATCTTGCACTTGATCAAATTTTTATGAAAAGAAAAGCATATAATTTGTACATTAAAACATGTTTTGATGGAAGATTAACTTTTTTAAGTCTCCTTTCCCTGACGTCACCCGTGTTGGCTGGCTTTCTGATGCTTGCCTCATTCTTCCTCATTCTCCCTTTCTCTCTTTTTTCCTCCCATTTGTTCCCCTTTCTTTCTTGGGATCTGGAACTGGCTGAAACACTGAAACAGGACTAAAGAAATTCTGTATCACAGGGCTGGAGCTCTTGTCTTTCTTTTCCCTTAATGACTGATGGAGACAAATTTTCCTTCTAATCTCATTCATCATGAGTAAGGCAATACTTATTTCCCCTGTAATTTCAGTTTGCTTTTTCACATTTACTTTCGTTCCCCGGCCTCCCCCTCCTTTCTACAATTTAGGATTTATCAACCATGTGCTGCAAACCCTAGAAATGAGAAGTATCCACAAATGGTGTCCAAATGGGGGCTGAGAGCCCCGACACTTTCTCCTCCCACCGCACACCCCACGGCCACCGTGTCCAGTGCAGAACGTAACAGACTTACTGGCTCAATTCTGGTTCCCCCCTTTAAGAAATTATCCTTACTAAAGCATCTCTTTATTAGTTTTATCACTTGTTTAGCTCCACAAAAGACAGCAGGATTAATTTTTCTAGTGATTGGCACTCTAGAAAATGCAGAAATGAAAAAATAGTAATATCATATTATTTTCTAATCACTATTTGAAATATTCAGGCAGTGAATATTGCAATTAAGATTTAGTTAAGAAAAACTTTTGAATCCAGTTTTTTTTTCTTTAGTTAATTTCATACTTTGGGGAGTGGATACCTTGCATATGTGAAAATCGATTATTTGATGCACATGATTGTTAAAATGGTATATGCAATAAAAACCAATTGCGCAGTTATATTTGATCATGTATGCCTTGATTCTCTGGTTTCTCAATTCCTCTTGGTCCACTTTACCTTCCCACAGACAGAAGCTTTTGCATTGGAGAAGTTTTACCGTTTCTCAGACACGGTAAATTCACTTTCTTAACTCTAAGTAGAGGAATGCGGTCATCAGTAAAAATGCAGAGAGCATATCCTGAGCCCCGGCAGTGTTTGGTGGGGAAACACAGCCTCTTGCTTATATTTGGAGCCAAACAACCACTGTCCCCCCTCAGCTAAGAATAATCTCTTTTCCTAACAACACCATTTGTCTTCCGTCACTTAGTAAAAGGATATTTACATATTCTCCTTCATCTTATTAACCAAGTTATTTGATTGATGAAAAAGATCTTTAATATATATTAAACAGAAATAGTACATATATCTTACCACAGTCTCAGTGGAAGAGTGCTTTGAAATAAATGGGAAATTGATTTATACAAAAAGTTCTAAAAACAGCCCCTCTTGCCAGAAAATAGAAATCTAAAAATAAGGCAAAAATAAAAAGCTTCATACAGCCAATGTATCTTTAGTACTCATGCTGAATATTAAAATTTGTTGAGATTCTTTTAGTAAATGAATAATTCTGGTTTTGTAGTGATATCCTTTGAAATGTTTGATTAGAAAGAGATCACAAAAACACATGTCCAAATTCAGTGATTGGATTTAAAGCTACCAAAGCCAAGAATTTAGCCTAGGAAATCATATGTAAATAGTTCAGTCCACTAGACTAAAATTTCTGGGATAAAGTGTATTTGAAAACCCCCAAAGGCGATTCTGCCACCTGCCTCGGCTAAGAATAGACATTAGGTTAGATGAATAGACAAGGGACATAATATTAGATGAATATTAAAGAAAACTTAATTTCATAGCAGATGTCTAGACCCAGTATTATTTTAAAGCACTTTTTTTCTTATATTATAATATATAATGCCTCAACTACTTTTTTCTACCAGAATTGCATATTTGTTCCCAATATAGCTAGCCACTTCCACTTCTCTTTTACTTTTTATCCCTTAACATTTTTTATGTGACCCATTACCTTTACTGAATTATCTTACCTGTCAATTTAAATACTTTAAATCTTATTGAATTTGCATAATCACATATAGTGGCCTCTTTGGGAAAGGTATATATTAAGAATTTCAGTAACTAAACAGTTAATGCTTATAGGAACTTTAGTATAAAACATATATATTTAAATATTGCTTCAAAAAAACAATGCAAAAAAAGCTCTGATGAAAAATCAGGTTTACCTCAGTAACAGTCAATATTGACTTATTTTAAAAACAGAATGATTTGTGCATACATTCATTAAAAATTAAAAGCATCCCATTTATTTTTATAATAATCATCATGCAATTTTTGGGTTAATCATTTTAACTTTTTAAAGAGTATTTTCCTCAACCTAATAACTCTCTGGGCTGACCAAATTCATCATTTTGAAAAAAAGCCTATGTTTGAAGACAGCCTGATCAATACAAACCTTTAAATAAACATAATCAAAATGGGTCTGTGTTGACCCAGTGCCCTTTCTTTTCGTGGGTACTACTTACTGGTTTACCTGAGATTTCGCTTGCTTGTTTGTTTGCTTTTTAGAACTCTAATTTGATGGAGCAGGCAAAAATACAAAAACCTCATAGCAACAGGAGGCCTCTAGTGATGTAAATATTATTCCTAGAAAAGTTTTAACTTGGTTCGGCATTGGCTTAGGCATGGTAGACAGTCTTTTCTACCTCACTTTTTCCTCTCTGAAGGTTCAAGTGGATCTTCTGTCTACTGTGAAAGAACAAAAGTTTGCCCTGGTGTGCAGGTTTCCCCACCCCACACTGTCATAGCCTGCTGTGTGCACCGTACCTGCCTCACCTTGTCATGGCTGCTTATCCCCAGGGCTGAGTATGCGTGGGTGTGTGCATGACACAAAAGCATTTTGGTTACAAGTTGCTCTTCCCATGTATGATATCATTACATTAGTTCTGGAGGGTGATTAAGACATGCCAAAATGTTTGTAAACATATGTGATTTGTTGAGAGAGATGGATGATATGTGATTGCTTTAATGCATTTCATTTAGTTTCTCTTCTGAGTTGCAATATAATGTAATGATGCAATGGCTTGCTGAGAGAAAACATTGGTACAGTATTCTAAGTACCCCCATCTTCTTACTAATTATATATTAATTGTTATATATACACAAGGATGAAATAAACATGGCCTGTTCTGGATTTTGAAAATAACTATCAGGTTTATATTTTGCTAGGCATGATAGATCTTTTTAAAATAAAGATATTATTGACTGTCTTTTGACTATGTACAAAAACATTATTATTTTATTTACTTATGTATTTACTTCAAAAATAACTCAAGGTAACTTCTAAGAATGACAAATAGTTGATCTTCTGTTTTGTACATTTTGTTAGCTTTGTAGTCTGAGGACAAATACAAATGCACATGTACACTATTTTAGTTGAAGGGGTGAGGCTCCACAGTTACAAACAGTGTGGCCCCCATGTACACTAAATTATTTAATAAAGTTTTTATTCCAGGGCAGTTTATGCTGATTCTAGAGTGTAGGACGTTCTTTCAATAGGTAAATATTTTTTACAGATTTCTTTGGCACATACTTGAAGACTAGTAGTTTCCAAATAATTTCAAACTAATTCTATTTATTTCAG
Organism: Tonatia bakeri; assembly: GCA_004024845.1. Taxonomy (NCBI): domain Eukaryota; kingdom Metazoa; phylum Chordata; class Mammalia; order Chiroptera; family Phyllostomidae; genus Tonatia; species Tonatia bakeri. The sequence goes on along the minus strand of PVIA01004812.1, from coordinate 32,091 downwards.
TGATTCTGATATACAAGAGTTAGAAATGTCATCCTCTCAATTAAAATAAACATTGTAAGATTTAATTATATTCTGAAAATAAATATTTAGAGTTTAGGTTCAACACTGCTAATTTTTAGAGCTATAGTACCTCTGAATACCTGTTTAGAAAAAAATATTCAATAAAGTAATAGAATCTTAGTTAATCTAGTTTTATATGCATTGTAGGGACTTCCATCTCAAAGTTAACTGAAATAGATTTATGGTACTGCTTTTTACATATGCTGTCTCTTATGTCACTCCATGAATATGAGTTGGCACTGAAGTAAACTAACATATGTGAGGTATATAGATAATTTAAAATTATTTCATTAATTTCTTATCAATCCCCTAAAATATATGCATTGAATTTTCATAATATTTCATCTAAAACCTTCATTTTTAAGCTTACATTTTCCAGTCAATAATCTCTAAGCCATTTCTGAACCCAAATTTAATACACCAAGTATGAACTTGGCTAATTCATAACTAATTCAACATGTCATCAATAATAAATGCAAAGTTTTCCTAGGAGCTAGATTTTAAAGAATTTTATATTAACAATTGACTTGTGACTATAAAGTATTTAAAACCTTATCTATAATTGTATTCTTTTAACCCTTCCATTTTTAAATACTATAGAAATGTACATAGATGTATTAAACTGAATATTTTATTTTAGGCTAATACTTAGTTTAGAAAAACAGTTTTAAATCACTCATATATCTCACTTTATCTCAGAATTTTCTAAGTGATGGTAATTTTTCCCAACAAAAGTAAGTCATAATGTTGTTAATAATTTTTTTAGAAATCCATACACTTTAGAATAATGTAACTGGGAATTAATAACAATGAATCTTTCCTCCATCTGTCACTTTCCTATGTGGCAATTAAAAGTTACAGAAAATTAGTTAAACAAAATGTCTTTGGGATAAGTTTGTTAACATCTTGATTTTATTTAAAAAACACCCCAAAAATACCTACTAAGGAAGAAACACTAGGATAAAAATAACAGTCAATGCCGCTGTAGCCCACAGCCGTTCATGTGGTCATTACTGATACTCTTTAGTGCCTAGTGTTTTATCACTCACTGACCATTTCCATGCCTTCACCACTCCCACACCCACATAAGGTGATTTTTTGTTCACTTTTGAGGACTAAGAAGAGGACAGGAAATTCTTACCTCACATGTATTGTGCTTGATGACAGAGGTGAAGGAAGCAATTCGACTGAGTGACGACGCCTGCAGTTGGATGTTCAGTCCATCTCTAATGTCTCTAGTTGCCGTGCGCATGTCACGTGAATCAGTCTTTGGCATAATTCTCTAGACGGAATGAAAGCACTTAGAATGTTTCACAACATGGTACTGATGCTTAATAACGGAAACATTTCTCTCATTCCCGAATTCAGCGAAGACAGGTTCTCCTGTAGAAGGAATCGTGCACTAAATAAATGACTTTTTTACATTCTTCATTGCCTACCTTAAAAGCATATTATGAGGATGTACTTGTCTCTAAATTAAGAATTTCTTGAATTTTACCTTTTTAATCAGCCATCTTCTTGAGCTCATATTTCGTTTTTTTTCTAATACTTAATTTGTATTAATACCTATATTTTGAGTTGCAAAGTGCTTTAATTTTATGAACATTAAATATTGGCCAACACATAGTGTCAAAAGTTCTAGATGTCTGTCGAAACACCTTGATTTTTGGGCTTTCAATTCATTAGGAACTCAAGCTGAAAATATCTTTAGAAAACTGAATTTTTCTCTGAAAGAAATATTTGAGTGCTACTTGAAATACAGAATATCACTGCATATTGAAATGTATATAACAATAATTTTATTACTGTGTTTACAAAGCAATTAGTCACAAAATAATTCAACACACTTTTAATATAGTAATGTAACATTATTGATGAGGAAAGCTCTGGCCATGTTTAAAATTAATACTTTAAGTGGAGCATTTCCAAAAGAACCCAATAGGCCAGTTTTGTTTTGTTTTTTTTAAAGTCACCTGACCTTTTTGAGGTCTAGTGGTGCTTTTTCTCATGTTCTGGCTGCCTGGGATACACACAGCAATCCGGTGTAACCACAGAGATCCCATTTCTAAAACTGTATCATGACTCCATGTGCCTCATCGAATGGGCAAACCTAAAGTAGTTGTGCTGTTTCATGGAACATACTGACAATGCTAAAGACTGCTTGATCGTAGAAATTAGAGTTGCAAAGAATGTTAACAGTTGAATAGCCAACCCCATCTCTTTGGGACAGTAATAAAGTAAGGGCTGGAGGGGCCACGCGCTGTGAAGAGTTTCATGGCTGATTTTTAAGTGAAACACAAGTGCAAGGCCACTGCAGAAGTAAGCAACTGGATAGACCTGTTTTCCACAGCACACTAATGCTAGTTTGGTTTCTGTAGATTTACCTAATAGTAAAACGATTCAAGTCAGTATTTGTATTTTATTTTGTGTGTGTGTATTATGTAATTTCCATAATAATACAATTATAATGAACAAAATAATAATAATACAATAGCAGCAATTTCAGTACCTTTTAGGCATCTCATATATTTTCTCTTACCCTAAAAAAAAAAAACAACCCAGCTAGATAGTGCTATAATCTTTTTTTTTGAAACTAGACACCAAGAATCTGAGAGCTAAGTAATTTACGACTATCCAGACTCCTGGCAATAAATGGTGAAACCATGGAATTGCTTAACTGTAGGAACACATCTCCATTTTGAATGTCCATCTTGATTCAGATTTTAAATTTGGACCATCGAATGTATTTATGACTATACAAAATATTCGAAAACTAATTGTTATAGCACACATTTTTATAATGCAGACACCCAGTTTATTACTATTTTTTCCTAGAACATAAGTGTTCCTTAACACCTTGTTTTCTATTATGCTTGCCAGGAAATTAATATTCAAACAAGACATTTTAATGAAGAAAGTGTTTTTATTGAAATTACAGGTTTCTGTTTCAATTCCAAAATTCATAGGAAAGCCGTTGGTGATGAATTTGTAAATGAAATCATATTCCAGATGCTTTTGAAGACAATAATGCATTAAATCACATTATATAACATAACTATTCAAAATTTTCTAACATATGCCTGTGCATAGTTAATTTGAAAATGGATAGAGATACAGGTTGTATAGCCTTACATACGGTCTTACCTAGAAACAGCTTTACTGAAAAACAAAAATTATTAAAACATAAAATAAAAATTTAATACTAATGTAAAAGTCACATTTCCGTAAACCACCACTTAAAATGTAAATTAAAAAATATTAGGGGGATTCAAAATGTCACATCATTATGAATTCAAACTGACTAGGGCAGCTGCGTTGTGCCCTTAGGCAACTTTTGTTTCACTAACTTGACCGAGCTTCATAAGCACCTACATACAGACCTGGTTGGAAACGCAGATAACTGGGACAGCCTACCTGCTAGTGAGCAGGGATCTCTGCGGTGGAGATCTAGCACACTGGGTCTCAGCAAATTTCCCCAGCGATTGATTCGAAGATGCAGAGCCACTGAAGACCACAGTGCAAGCAACATTGGCTTGCCAGGACTGTCTTTATCGCCTGCACACTGAATGATGGTAATTTTACAAAGTGTTGCCAGTTTTTATGATGGACCAGTGCTAAGAAAGTTAAGTTCAAATTGTCCAAATGTGTTATTTTCTATTAAAACCAATATCCAAATACGACATTGCTTTGTATAGCACTGTGATTACAGGTTTAAAGAGAAAATCATACTTGCAAGACAGACATAAGCTTTAATCTCATGTCAGTAACTTCACTTTTTCGAAGGATAAAAGGTAAGAGAGACAACAGATAACATATCTTCATTTAATTGGGAGGCTTCATAGCTACTCAAGCACACAAGACTTTTCATTCCCTTACCTGCACAGGGCATGAATGACTTCCTAGTTTAAAGAAATAAATGTGGAATAATAAGCAGCAATGATCCTACAACTAAAAAGTGCAAATGCGATGTGGACTTGGAATCATTATGTTAGGTAACACCAGGGAAGAACTGTGCAGTGGGAAAGACAGAGTTATGCCACAGCACTGTTCCCCACCCTGCACACTTCCACCACCAGAAACCAGGCACCTGTCTAGAAGCATTCCTACTTCAGCTTGCTCATACCCAGTCTCTCATACACACTCGTCAAGTGAACTAGCCAACCGTCACGTCCTTGTCATCCTGTCTTTAGTAATAAATGTTTTGATTGCTCATTGCAGTGTCTGTTTAAACCACTGCTCTGTGGGTGGATGGAAAACGTATGCTATGCCCTTCCTGTGCTGTGCTCTTGGGTTTTTTTTTTTTTTCTATACTGACCATGTTTAAATGTGTTTCTTTGTCCAATGAGATCTATTCCAGGGGCCCAAACTGATATAAAATACCTTGTTCCAAGCCATTAATAGTATTTTCAGCTGTGGCTTTTGTTGCAGTGTTAACAAAGCCCAAGATGGACTAGCTGCCTATTTCTGCCAAAATCCATTAAATCTTCTGGGAGCCACGGGCAAAGACCCTAAGTATTCCATCTGTCAGCTATGTGTTAGTGCATGTCATTGGGAGCTTTTACCCAAAAGCAATTTTCAAGCAATTTTTTCTTTTGTTAATATTCAAGACAAGCTCCCACCACATCAATGGCTTCATTGGCAATAGAGGAATATGTCACAGTCCTGCCCATTGCTGCGTGGCCTTGATGCCACCATGGCTACATCCATGGCCAATCCAAGACATCTGCCTTGGCACTGCCATCTCCTTCTAAGCTAGCAACTTCATGAGCATTGAATGACCTAATTTAGTTCTACCTTGAAATTTATATGAGGAATTATATCTCCCACCCTAGAGTCTTTGAATATCCAGATATTGCTCTGAGAGCAAGAACCACTTCTTTTGATATGGCCACACACACTGTTTTCAAGTCAGCCCATTGTGTAGACTTACCTTGCTCTCTTCAACTACAGTTATCATTCCATGGCAGGTATGGTTTCAGACCTGACCTCATGGGACTTTCCATTGGTGAACCAGGTGGCCTGTTTTGCCTCAGTAGAAAGAGAATCATGATGTTTAGACCATTTTGGTAGCTCAATCAGAGATTCTGTCACTGGTTCATTGTCAGATAGGCTACCTCTTCATGAATATAATGTACTTTGCCTGAAATACTCCCCTTAATTTATTTCCAAAGATATCATTTTCATTTCATCAAGGATCTTAAATTGCAATGCCTTCTTGACATCACCTGTAACATAGTAGGCCTAAACACAGTCTGATGTCTTTCAGATTCTTTCAGTTTGGGGAACTGTTTCTAACAGAGCCAAAGAGAATGCCGGTAGCTATCATTCAAGTAGAGTATACTTGCCCATAACATCAAAGAATTTTCTGCCCTGGCTGGTGTAGCTCAGTGGATTGAGCGCGGGCTGTGAACCAGGCATTGCAGGTTCGATTCCCCGGCAGGGCACATGCCTAGGTTGCAGGCCATGTCCCCCAGCAACCACACATTGATGTTTCTCTCTCTCTCTCTTTCACCCTCCCTTCCCTCTCTAAAAATAAATAAATAAAATCTTTAAAAAAATTAAAAAAAAAAAGAATTTTCTAGTCTAGAATCCTGGCAGCCACCTTAGGGAGCCTCTATTGAACTTTCTCCTGAAACTCCAGTCTGCATGTATTTTAGTAGCAGACCCCTCTGTAGTGGATGAATTTTAAGGCCTTTTGAACACAGTTTAGGTTGTTGTCCACCTCAAATCTTTCACAGTTTGCCCTTGTCCCCTTTCAGATTCAGTCTGTTTTCTAGTTACTGTAGGTGGTGTGGCCAACAGAAATACAGAATCTATTTGTCAGATTTCAAATACTGCTATAAGCTGCTTTTCTCACAGTGGGATCCAGAAGGAACAGAATTTGCCCTTCATTATTTGTGAATTGTCTCTAATAGTTTGCCCAGGTTATTTCCAGGAACTGGACTTAGGAGATCGGGTTCTGAATTTTTTCTGAATCAGTTCGCCACCTTTACCTAGTCACGTGTGCCACTGCAGTTTCCAAACCCTTTCTTGACTTTCTCCTTGGATTGGAAAACTATCATTTATCATTAACCAACTTACTTTTGACAGAGATCTGGACCAAACTTTCCCAAGCATGTTGTGGCAACATGCTGGAGAATTCAGGTTTCCTTAATGGATAACAGTAAGGTTATAGCTGGGTTTACCCCACAAGAAGCACACTGTGTTTGACTTCTTTTAGACTGGTGTGGAGAGGAAAGCTTTAGTCAAGTCTGTCAAAACACACCAGCCTCCTTTGTCCTTGTGAAACTCTCAGATGGCTTTTACCACGTGCATCGTGGTGGAGGCTATAGGGTCTACTTCTTTAGTGAACCCAAGTAGGTAGCCTTCAGGGTTCATTTAGTTTTACATAGGCCAGAAGGTGAAGTTTTAGAATGTTCTAGAATGTTCTAGAGAAAACTCACAACAAGGGAGGGATTAGCTCCCCTGTCGCCACCATTCCCTTAATCAAAGCTGAGAGCCTTATTTAATTGCCTGAAAACTTGTACTGTTTAATAGTTACTACAGAAGAAGGTTTAAGCAAGGGCTCTCATTTTAATACATCCTGTTACATCTGGGTTAAGGAACAACTGCCCAAGATTAGTTTATTATTATTTTTTAGATTTTATTTATTTATTATTTTTAGAGAGAGGGGAAGGGACAGAGAAAGATGGGGAGAGAAACATCAATGTGTAGTTGACTCTCATGTGGCTACCACTGTAGACCAGGCCTGCAACCCAGGCATGTGTCCTGACTGGGAATTGAACCAGCAACCCTTTGGTTCACAGACTGCGCTCAGTCCACTGAGCTATACCAGCCATAGCCCAAGATTAAGTTTAACCCAGACATGACAAGATCATTGCTTCACATATCACGTCCTTTTTGATTATACATTTAGCCAAAGGCAATGCTACTTTTTTGCAGGTTTCACTATGACCATGGTACCTACTACCATAGCATCACCATGCCTCCTTCTCTGCCCCACCAGCTTCTCTTTGCCCCTAATATTGGCTTCTCATGCCCCAGCAGCATTTCTATACACTGTGCACTGACATCCAGTAATCCCCGAAAGCTGTGTTCACCATGCCTAGACATTCAACTTTAACTGGAGTAGTCCCGGAACCCCATTCAGAATTGGGCAAGAAGATCCTGCCTTCAAGTCAATGTTCTTTGTTTCAACTGCCTTAACAGATGGATTAAATTCAGCAACCATATAAGTACCTTTGTTTCCATTCCCCACTGGCATCAACTGGATTTAACTTCTGAGATGAAAGCAGTAGATTTAACAGGGGTCCTTAAGGGAAGCAGCTGCCGGAACTGGAACAAATTTCCTTCCTCCCAGCAGGCAATATAATGTGCCAGGAAATCTTAGGAATCCTGTCAAATTTCTTCTGTGTCTTAAAAGCCACCTAAAGAAAGCTAATAGATTCACCTCTGGCCATGACCTTTCTTCTGAATAGCCCAGGTATTTTTTTTTCTTCCATGAGTACAACCCAGCACGGCAGATGCACCCATGAATTATATACACTCTCCTGCCTTCCCAAAAGGAGAACCTCATGGGAAGCTGATGCCCGAGGGACTCTCCTAATTACAGCATCTACCAGAGTTTAGGTCAGAGGATATGGTTTGGTCACGCTCATTTTATTTTTATCAGATGGCCAATCCAGGTTTGCTATTCCCCTAAAGGGCTGTTCCATTTCATAACAGTGAGAGAACCAGGCAGCTACCTTCCTCAGTACAGATTCATACCACCCAGGGCTTCACCTGCTCCAGAAGGGTTATTGATTATATGCCTGCCAATAATTCTTGAATAGCAACACTGCAGCAAATTAAGAGTCAGTATTCATACAAAACATTGTTTTTCATGCCCCAGCATGCAAAAAATTATCAGCTCCCAGTTCAGTTAACGTAAGGATCCTGGAAAGGTGGAGACTGAGCTTCTTTAGATTAAAATTGTTGTTGGTTTTTTTGGGGGGGTATGGTAGCTACAAGCCCATGTGGCCATAAAGCACTAGAAATATGGAGTCTGAGTTGAGGCATGTTGACATATACACTGACATCAAGGACTCAGTACGAAGTAAAGAATGTAAAAATATATCTTTAATTATTACTTTCAGTACATGTTTAAATAAGTTTAGGACATATTGAATTAAAGAAAATGTATCACTAAAAGTAATTGTTCCTATTTCTTTTGACTTATTAAACTGTAGCTAATATAAATTTAAATTTAAAACTTCACAGCTGGCTTTTATTTGTGGCTTAAATTATATTGGACAGAGCTGCTCAGTAGTTACTAGTTTCCAGTGCCATCTGCCTCGGGTTAGGAGAAGTGACATCAAGGTTAAGAGCAGTGTCCTTTGAAGTCCCAATTGCACTTTTGTACTCATCTTGAGCGCAGACCACGAAGCTGCTTGCTTTACTTGCTCTTGTTTCTCTTTCCCCCAAGTGGTTTCAGTTTCACAGATAATCAGTTAATGGGAAACAAGGAATCGACCATATCTTGAGCTACTCTCTCCTCAGTTTTGTCACCCTGGCTCCTTTCGGTTTGTCTGACTGATCACCCATCTGCCAACTTAACAAGAGATAGGACTATGTCACCCACATTGGTGACATAGTACGTAGTAGTAAGATGTATCCCATAGAGCTTTTCCCATAGAGCTTTTGCTGCCTCTAACCCAGGGCGGGTCAGTGTCACATTCTCGTCGGAATTCCCTCCCACCTTTTGGAGTCTGAAACGATCTGAGAGCCAGGTCAGCTTCTGTCACCACTGCTCAAATTTCGGGTTCAAATTGTCAAGCAGTTCCATCAGGAAGAATAGGCTTTAACCTAATATAACACTTATGCAGACCTGCAGGAGCCTGAGCAGCAGGCTTCACATCAGATGCCCCATCTTCGTCAAATGGGAAGCCCGGCCGTTACTCAGGAGCGCAGCTTCTTTTGCCCTTCACCGACATGGACGTTTGCTACAGCTGCCACCAACAATGGTTAAGGAATGTGTATGTGGTCACCTTGACACAGAGAAGCCACAGCCTTTATTTCCAACCAAACTTGTATACCATCTGGTCACTTAGGCCAGAGATCTTCAGACCACTGCACGGCTTCCCCAGCACTGGTACCTCATCACTGTCAATGAAGCAAACTCTGCGTTCTCCATTTAGCTTAACTCTATTGTTTTCAAGGAAGTGGTGCTGGGACAATTAAATGTTAATCTCAGCAGTCCTGAAACAGCCCCAGCCTGGTGTTCACCCATTACTCACAGTCAGTGATGTGGAAAGATACAGTTGAGAAAAATCCAGTTGTTCACTAAATACGGGAAATTTTAGGGGAACATTTCTGTTTTGAGGTATGGGGCTAAGGGCTTGAAAATAATAAATTCTGCAGAACAGGTGGTTAGAAAGGTAGTCTGTGGAGGAAGGTGGTTAAAGGTGATGAACTTGTAAGATAAATAAGTACTAGGCATGTAATGTAGAACATGAGGACGGTAGTTGACACTGCTGTACAGTATATAGGAGAGTGGGTAAGAGAGTCGACCCGAAGAGTTTTCATCATGAGGAGAAATTTTTTCTTTTTATTTTATCTATATGAGAGCATGGGTGTTAAGTAAATCGACTGTAATCATTTCACAATATATGTAAATCAGACCATCAGGTTGGATGCTTTAAACTTATACAGTGAGGTATATCAATTATTTCTCAATACAACTGGAGAAAAAATGTAGTCAATAGATACTGCTTTACTAAACACAGCAACCAGAAGCCTAAAATCTTAGCATTTTTGTAACCAGTCTCTCAGTTGGTTTAACTAACATGTCAACATCTCAATGTAAATGCTCATTGAGAAATTGTATTTTGTCCTGTATTTCAAGATAGATTTTTTTAAAGACATGGTTGTTGTGGTTTTAAAGGCTATTTTAAACTTTAGCATCCAGCTAGTTTGCACACAAAATTGTACGTATTAAGTGCCCTAAGTCTTCCTTCTGGAATGCAATACCAGCATAATCTACTAAAGTATAAGGATACTATTTCAGCACTTACATAAGAATAATTTAATTTTAATACATCTACTTTTTTTAAAGATATAGAAAATTCAAAGCAAACAATAATTTTTCCTTAAAATTTTCACAGAAGCTAAAAATCCTGCCAGCATAAATGGACATTCTTATTGAAGACTACTGGAAGATCGATGTCCATTTTTTTGCAAGATTACAACAGTACTTACATGTGATTTGGATCATCAGCTTTTATGTTGTGTGTGTTTCCTCCGAATTCAATTACTTACACATCATACAGTTGAGATGTTTTCCAATAATTATATGTTTTTGTTTCAGATGGAATTGCCTGACTTCATAATTCCCCAGAAACCTATTTTATACATTATTACATTAACTTTGATCATCTTCTCATATTAGAATCCATTTTAAATTTTATTTTTAAATTTTACTTTTATATTTTGTAATCTACTGTTCATTGAGCTTCTACTTTGATAAACCCAAAATAATTTTCCAAGAGTTTGAGTACTTAGTTATTTTTATCTCTTACATTACCAAAAAAAATAATTTCCATAAGAAGTGAGCTACAACAAATTTGTAAAATGTTATCTTTTAAACTTTCAGTTTTAGTAGCAAAAGAATCAATTAATTAGCAGCCATCTACTATATTACATTCTAAGTAAATTTGTTAAATTATTCATTATTGAATTTCATGATAAATAAATGCCATATTTTCTTATCTTGACCACTTTTTATATATCATAATTTTATTAATAATTTTCCCTTAAAGTTTGGTTTTCTTTTTATGTACACACACAGAGAATTCTCTTTATATTGCAACATTGAAGAAAAAATTAACAATACTCTTTAGAACATAATAACATAATTTTTTTAACATGAAATAAAATTTTGCCAAATTTCATTCTTAATTTCAACTAAATCAATGCACTTGAAAAGTAATTGTATATAAAACCAGAATAGATGACTATCTTATAGTTTCCCAAATGGGTTAGTGTAAATCATACAAGTAGCATTAAGTGTGGTAACAAAAATCAAGTAGTGTTATTGATCTAAACTGTATTTTCCAAGAAAGCAGCATAAAATTGTAGGAAATAAGCGTTAAAAAAATTTTGCTTCCATGGAAAATAACGCTTCAGTCAATGATCCTGGTATTTCCCCCTTGACAGCATATATTTACTCATTTAGACATATGATGTAAAAAATTTTAGCACGGAATATATACAACATAATATCTCAATAAATTTCTTTCTCATTCAATTTATTTAGATATTCTAATATGCAGACAATACCAGAATGGCTAGATTTTCCATTAAAACATATCATTTGAGAGTTTCATATTTCTCAATGGGCATATCTACGTGATGCTCATTCAATCAATAAAACATAGGGAAAAAACAACTCATCTTTATAGGCTTAAGTTATCTTTTCATTATAATAACATTGACATTTGTCATGATAAAGCTTAAGTTATGACTCTGAAATATCTGTTATATATGCTGTCTTTGGTGATGAAAGTATTTTCATATGTTATTCTTATGACAGGATGATGAGGTAAGGGAAAGTCAATTCAGCTTCACAGCCTATGGAATGGGACCATGTCTGCAAGCAAAAGATGGTGTGACCCACAAGGGCCCAAACCATCCCGTCCAGGTAATGCCAAGAAGCCCTGAGGAAATGAAGAAGGTCTTTATTGACCGGGCCAAGAAGATTGACACCATCTCCCGAGCCTGCTTCCCATTAGCCTTTTTGATTTTTAATATTTTCTACTGGGTTATCTATAAAATTCTTAGGCATGAGGATATACATCAGCAATCAGATTAAATTTTGGGGGTCATGCAAGTACAAACAGTCGATACAAAAGGATATGTCTTCAACATAGGTGTGTGTGTATGTGTGTGTGTGTGTGGTGTACAAATGATAATCATTGTATTAAAATGGCATAGGGGACAGTATTATAATGATTTGCTATGCAAAGTCATGAGTCAGATTAAGATTCTTTTAATGGATACTGTGTATATATATATATATATATATATATAAAATGGATATTTCTGCTTTGTATTAATTTACCTGCTCTTTCATAGTAAATCATGTAAGTGGAAGTATTACTGCCAATGTATTTATATGTTATATAATAATACATGCGAAACTACTTTGGATTCCTTGATTTTTAATCAATGATAATAAATCGAACAAAAGTAAAGCTTTTGCATAATAAACTTTATAAAAAGAAAACAGGGAAATGTTAAAGATAAAAATTATTAGCTTGAGGCTTTGAAATATTTTCTTATACTGTAGTTACAAAATAGAAAAATAATCAGTTAATTCAGTGGAAAACTTGTTCAATTGTAATGAAGAATTGCACATACAAATACTATGGGACCAACTTATGTAATAACAAAAAATTTAAATTAAATTATTAAAATAACAAAATTTTATTATTTAGATACTAACTTTAATTATTTAAAATATTAAATTTCTTTCTTTGGAAATTTTAAATGAATGGCTTAAGAGATCATATCCTATAAAATATCTATTTAACTTTCTATGTCTATGAATGAAGGTGAAAATACTGAAAACAATATTATTGTGTTTAAATAAATGTTTTAGCTATATATCTGTGAATTTTAATTATTGACAAACACTGAAAAGTTCTAGTCAATACCCATGTTTTGTTAGATTTTTAATAGCTGCTTAATTGTCTGTATGTAATTATGTTTAATGTTTTGATATAATTGAACAAAGTTCAGTAAGACTTTTATATTTTAACTTAGAATGGGACTCTAAAATTCAATGGCATTATAGTATTTACATTTTAATAAAAATGAATTTAATGAACACAAAATTGGATATATGAAAGATTTTTTTAATAGTAAAAGTTTTCCCATCGAAGTTATATGATTTCAAACTCCTAGCTCCAAAAGTAAGGAGGGAAGATTTTAATTCTAAATGATAAAAGTAAGTCATTTCTATAAAGTGAGGGTTGACTGTTTTTATATTTCTGAATCAATGATTTTAGTATATAAGCCATTCACTAGATGTGAATAATTTTGAATAATGTTTTTACTTAAAATTTATCCTCAACCCCATGGAATTATTTGAACTACAATGGGGCATTAACTCCTTTTGTGCCATGCAATTAAGTGCAAATATGTGAGAGAGTTTTGGTTAAGATGAACAAGATTCTGTTTCTTTTTCAGTTTTGCTTTTTTGGGGCATCATTTTTATCATTAATGTTATATTTCTTTAAGCCTTAGAATGCTTTTTAGATATGTGTGATTATTGGTCAGATTCACTACATGGAAACTCAGTGTACCAAATTATTAATAGACAAAGGCTTAAGCATTAAGAAAACGATGAACTCAGATTTGAGAGGGACAAGGAAGCCAGTTCTTGAACGAGACGCTAATCTTTTCTGACCTTTAACCATCTCAAAGTTGAAGCAAGAACTGCCATGTAAAGTTAAACATTTCTCAATGTTATTGAACTTTGGTCTATCTACTTGTAGTTTTAAGAATCACTTTTTAAAAAATGATGTATGTTCAACAAGTTTGCTAGTAAAAGACCCAATTCTCCTTCTTTATAAAAATTTAAAACTGTTAGAAAAAAAATCATGTTTGCCATTAAAGATAAATGCCACAACTGAAAAAAGTTATTACTACATACCATAGTTATTTTGAGGACAGTGCGCCTAAAAGTTCAACATATGCTTCTTCATTTGCTATGTATGAACCAAACACATGGGAATATATTCTTGTACCAAAGGTAGATTAAAGCAAGATGTGTTGGTTGTGGTCCCTGAGGATAAGTGGGGTTGTTCAAAGCAGTGATCAACTATAGTGTCTTAATGTGTTTCTGAAATACTTGAATGCATTTTTCTATACTTTACACATATTGTGTCAAAAGTTCTCCATCATTACTTAAATTAAGTGAATTCTGTCAGAAGCAAACAGATTTCTAATGAACCTATGTCCTGAAAGAAATTCATGGTTGCCACTCGTTTTTATATTTGTGTCTCTTTTTTCAAACCTGACACTTGGAATGTGAGAAGGCTAGCCATGAGACAACTTGTTAGCAAGCGTTTTGGAAGAGCAGAAATCTATTTTGAAAATGTGATACTTTGCTTTGGTATGTACACTTATCAGTGTCTTACCACACTGAAGAAATCTGTGACAGCCTTCACTCACAGCAACAGTGACGAGGCTGAATCCAAAATGTTTAAAAGAACGTGCCCCTCCTAATGAACCTGTCTAGAGCTTTTCAAGCTGGAAAACTACATTGTAATCAGCATCCTGAGGTAATCTGTGCCTCAACATTCCTTGTGTCAAACCCTAATATTTCAAATTAAACCATTGAGAAAACTATTAATATAGAGGAAATAAAAATGTGTTCACACACACTAACTAGCCACACTTAAGTTGCAATCTTAATATGGATATTCTGAAGTATTTTGAAATAGTCACATTAGAAAGGTTGTGATTTTTGTATGGTACATGAAGTTTATTTCACTTTTTAAAATGATTATGTATCTCACCCTGGCTGGTGTAGCTCAGTGGATTGAGCACGGGCTGCGAACCAGGTAACGCAGGTTTGATTCCCAGTCAGGGCACATGCCTGGGTTGCAGGCCAGGTCCCCAGTGGGGGCCACATGAGAAGCAACCACACATTGATGTCTCTCTCTTTCTCCCTCCCTTACTGTCTCTAAAAATAAATAAATAAAATATTAAAAAAAACTTAAAAATGATCATGTATCTCAATCATTGAAGTAGATGGTCCCTAATACATGAATTTTTTTTTCAAATATGCATTTTTTTAAAGATTTTATTCATTTATTTTTAGAGAGGGAAGGGAGGGAGGGAGAGAGAGAGAGAGAGAGAGAGAGAGAGAGAGAGAGAGAGACATCAATGTGCGGTTGCTGGGAGACATGGCCTGCAACCTAGGCATGTGCCCTGACTGGGAATCGAACCTGCGATGCCTGGATCGCAGCCCGCTAATACATGAATTTTTAAGAAAACTTATACCTTCACATATATTGTGTCATCCTTTTCTGTCTTTCCTAATCATTAGAATTGGAGTTCAGCTACAGTTGGGACACAGACCTTTTTCCGTTACTTAAAATAGATTCCAGAAAGAAACTGTAGAAGCAAGAAAGCCAGGGTCTTAAAAACTTCTTCAGCCTTCCTGGGTGTGCTCCATGACAGTTGCTCACCCGGAACGCCCACCCAACTCCCAGCTCCTTTATTTAAGGGATCACTATGACTATTTACCCTGTTCCTGTTCTGTGGATATATTTTAATAATCTTTACCCGAATTTTGACTTATTACTGCTTTAAAATCGGTATATCCTATATACTGCATTTATGGATTCCCAGGATTTTATGGAAGATTATGGAAATTTTAGAAAAATAATGTGAAAAATAAGCCAACACTTTTCATAGAAGAAAGCAAGTTGTTAACTACTCTATCACTGTGCAATGTAAGTAGTTGTGCTTTTAAGAGAAAAATAGGGATTGCTTCCATAACATCATCTTTTCTGAATGCCTTTCATCCCGTTTTTAAAAACATACTTTTCTGTTTTTAACACGATATACCTCAGCTGACTAGTCACTTCGGAGAACTGAATGTTATATTGCCAGCTCAGTTTTCCTTTCATCTATAAAGCACACATTCCATGAAATGGGTTTGAGGGAATATGGGGGTTGGCTAGTATTAAAAATACAAAATACTCTCAATATTGCAAGTAAGAAATTGGCAATGGTTAATTCCCAGGTTTGTCCTAGCAACAACGTAGGGTACTGTAAGAGAGAAACTCTGAGAATGAAAATGGGCCATAGCCCTAGACCCATCGATTATTGTCCATCTTGGAGGTCATCTCTCCTATGCCAAAATAGAGTCCACATCCTGTGCAACACAGATAATAACAAAAGCTCTCAAAATTTATCAGCATGTATCATCTGTATTTCTCATCCAGTTGATGATGAACTACTGAAGACAAGCTGCCTTTCCAAAAATACAGCATCAGCTTATACATGGTCGGTCAGTATTCATTAATGCTGGCAAGGCAAAGACTGTAAAATAATGGACTTGATGAAAACACATTATGAGAATAGGTATGGTTTCCATCCACAAGTCATTTTCATTTTAAAAGTCTACTCAAGGCAAGTATAATCAATGGAAATATAAACTATATCAGTCAGGAATTGACTTAGTGACTCAGAGAATATTTTTGTATCTTTATAATTGCAAGCTTATCTTTTGGATTATATTTACCTATTAAGCATGATTACAATAGCTACATCTTGCTTGCTAATTTGGATATTCGGTTATTGAACAAGACAATTTTATTGCTTGTGTTGGGCTTCTGGACTGAGTTACATGTTCGGAGATGTATTGAAACTTCCAGCACAATCAGCTCTGACAGACTATGAACTTAACTTGCATTGTCAGTGCGTTTCAGAGAAGAATTGAGTTGCGAAAACTGCAACATATCTTTTTTAAATGTACCCCAAATTGTCTAATCTGCTCAAGAAATCCTAAAGGAATTTCTAGTGCAGTTTTTCAAATTATTTTGACAAGACCAGTTTCTGTAACTGAGCCTGTATGAATAAAGGGCAGTGGAAAGGTGTGTCATGAAGATTAGAATTCTAAGGAAGACTGGCATTTGGAACATACTGACAGCCCAGCCTTGTTCCCCCAGCTCCTTCCCAATGCCTTCCTGCCTCTGTGTTTGGGGCCCCAGCACCACTCACAACACTGCAGGAACAATCTTGTCCGTCTCAATGGTCACCAAAAGAGAGAGCCTTTAACTGTGCCCAGACTTTCTCTCCAGTTTCCACGTCATATCGGAGTCTCTGAACTTTATCAACTCATTGCTTCGACGTTTTAAAGGGATGCTAGAAACGATAAGGATTGCAGCTTGTTGCTCAAAGGCGATCAGGTGCATTTTTATGCAGTGTTTTAGAAACCACAATGTTTATAGACATACAGTTTCCTTCTTGATTGAGTGCAAATGAAATACCCATAATCCCAGTTGCACTTTTATCCCTTCCTTAGCAGATATATTGATTTTATTTTCTTGTCCACGTAGTCCAAAAAGTGCTAAAATACAGCAATCCCACTTTATTTTCATTGTTACATACACTCTTCATGAATAAATAAGCAGCACATACTAACCATTGTATTAATTTAATTAAATTTAAAATTAAGCTTTTATTTCAGCCCCAATTTTTCTCTTAAAACATACTGAAAATAAAAGTAAACTTCCACAGGGAGATACTTACTGTTCTAAATACTTAAAAAGTAAATGTATGTATATTTTTATAACAAAGATTCTTTTAGACAAAGATCCTTTTTTGACAAAATATTCTTTTATGCATAAAATGTTACTTCGTAGGAGTTGAAAATAATTGGGACAAAAATATTCTGGAGAAGCTTTTCCCAGAAATCAGGCCAAAAGATAGAGGAACCCTGAGCTAGTAGCTAGGATAGTCGTACTTTTTCCCTCTATACTTTCCAGCTTAGTCTGCCTTCATCACTTTCCTTTTTTCTATTACACACACATACACATGCACGCACATATGTTATTAATGGAATAAATTCCTTCACATTGGAAATGCAAAGAAATTCAACTTTTCTTGGCAAAGGTCCATAATTCTGTGCTATGTCCTGCAGTATAAATGGGACATATGAGGAGTGCAGTCATTTGATTTGGCCATCTCTTAATGACAAAGCCTTCTTTTGCCTCAACAATACATGAAAAAAGCTACACAGATCAAATTTTTCTCCAACCATTAACAAAAGATTTTTGAAATACTGCTTGGATTGTCTTTGAAGAATGACTAAATATTTGTCAAAACAGTTTTTCCAAAAGACCACTGCTAATAAGTAGTCACATTGGATGGTTCTGTAGTGTCGTAGGCATTTTCTCAGTACTTTTTATGGTTTATTTGTAAGCAAAAGAAGAGAATTATAAAGGTGGTGGAATTTGACTTTAAAAATAGTGGTTCTGAATCCTGCCTATACACCAGAATTCCTAATGCATTTAAAAAAATACAACATACACATTCTGGTGTGTAACACCATAGATTATGATTCAATCATCAATTAGATAAATATTTGCGGAGAACCTTCTACATACCTGACACTTTTCCAAATGCTGATTTTAGCATGTTTGGAGTAAGACACGAAGTTTTGGATTTTTGACAAAATTCCACACGAGAGAACAATTGACATGAGCATACATAAACCTATTTTCTGCTAAGACTTGACTTAACTCAAAGTTTTACAATTTTTCTTTCTTTAAATTCATTTTAACAGTCTCTTATTTATATCCTTATAATTGAAGGTACATCTTTGAGGTGTTTCAGTTCAATGTCAGAATCTTCACCATTACATTCCTGGTAAGAGTCTTAGAAGAATGTGGACTCTTAGAGCAACAGGTAACTCATTGCTCTGAGGCCAGCCTGTTCCATTGTGACAGAGCTCCAAAAGATTTTTTTAAAGTTTCTCTTCATCAAGAAATGATTTTTACTTCATAAATTCTAAATAAGTGTACTCCACACCCTTTAGACAGCACATCGTATTTTTTTCATGTCTGTTGCTTATGTTTAGGGCAATCAATAGCCTTTTAAACCCCTCATCACCAGCTTTATTCTTATTTAAGTCTCATTCTTATTCTTATTTGCACTTTAAGTGTTCAACAATGATGAGATATTTTCAGGTTGATAGAATAGTGAAATGTAAAATTGTCTATGAGATAAATAGAAACTGATAAAAATGTGAGTATTATTTTCAGTACATAACTTTAAATGTCTTTGTATAACTTAGCAATAATTTCAAATGAAGTATTTAAAATGTGTTTCACCATACGAAGATTATATAAAACCCTATAAAGTAATATAAATTTATAAAAGTATTAGCCAACCATAATTTATATTTATAGAGTAAAACCCTAATAAAAGTGTAATGATTGAAGTTGTTTAATAGTTGATTTCTCTCCAGGGCAGTTTTAGCTAAGGTGCCTCAGGCAGCCCCCCTGACGCAGACATTACCTGGCCTGGCCCGTCACTGTAAACGCAGAGGTGAGGAACTGTGGCGTAAGGGCCAGGAAAGGATTTGGGGATCAGACTGTGTTTGAACATGCTTGAACAATTTTGCGCTCCTTCACTTTCAGCTTTATGTATTGTGCAATGGCCATTCCTTGAATTTATATGTTAATGTATGATGGATGGTGGTAGGTGGTAATGTATGGTAGTAAGTACTGGGGAAAAGAGAGTGTGAGGTAGCCGGCCCGTCTACGAACATTATATAATGAGCTGTGGAAAACAAAATGAAAAGAAAATGTGCCATGTATTTTTAATGTATTACCACTGTAATATCATATACAGTGGTTTACTATTAGTGAGCCAAGATGTTTAAAAGACTACCAAAAAAAAAAAGATCACTATTTTATGGTGTTAATTATTTTTGTGTGGATTTAAAACATGTCTTTCTGAGTCTACAGTCTTCCTGTCCAGATGATGTCATATTTTTTTAGGAAATTATGCTGAAAGTATATTTAAAAATTATGCATGATCTTAACAACTTGTTTCTCCTTATATTATCTTTTGTTCAATTCTGTAGCTAACAAACTCTCTAATCAGAGTCATTAACTCATGTACAGTATATGGTGTTTATCATGTAACCATGGATAATTTCATCAAAAACAATAAAAATTAACATTTTTCAATAATATGGATACCTCTCTTGTCCCATTTTTTTATAAAGAGCAAATCTTATCAAAAACATCTTGTTTTCTTGGCAAAAGTCATACCACATTTCTGTTCTGATGGAAACTATTACATCTAGGTTATAAACCAGTAATAAATAATTCAGAGAAAATTTAATATATTCATTCTATTATAGGAAAAGTACAATAAGGGTACTTTTCTACTCAGAATAGAATGAGAGAAGATGTGTTACTATATAGGAAAATAACTCGGCATTAGTGTATTTATAATGCCGGTAGTGTATTTATATCAGTGTATTGTGTTTGTTTGAAAGCCTTTTCCTCAAAACTCTCCATTGACTAAATCTTTCACTTAACTTGCCCATAGAGACCAGTTCAAAATGAAATGTTGGGTTGCTTTGTTTTGTTTTCAGTCTGGTATTTCAGCTTGCTTTTGTCCACTACACAATTAAGGTGGAGTTGAGTGATAATAAAATAGTAAAGATTAAGGGGAAAATAAATATACAAAATTGTTAGTTACCCATCCGTGGAAATCTTAAATTGGGATGCGGTATAGTTACTGACCAATAGTATACTATGAACATTTAGTGCTTTGTATTTCTTTTTCCTTCTATTTGGCCCCCATGTGGTGTCTGATCAAGTTATCACAGTGGATGCTCTTTGCCCATCAGTGTACTGCTCTAAAAGCTTCATTCAGTCACTGTTAACCAGAAGCTGGGCTGTCAAAGGTGGCTCATTCATAGTCCATTCTGTGACATGAGGAATGAGAAAACAAAATGAAAAGAAAATTTCTGAAAATTTCTTCTCGAAACAATGAACAGCATGTAGAAATCAAATGACAGTGTCTACTTGCATAGCTCAAGGGCTCTTGGTCTTCCAAGCAGGTCTCTGTTTATAAGCCATCCATAAAAAATTATTCTTTCAGTCTTTTGATTGATGTCTGATTCTGTTTCCTTGGTGGCGGGGAAGGACTAAAACTTCTAAATGGTCAGTTAGAGAAATAATTGTTTTTATAGGTTTATAGGGTCTTTTTATTTGAAACAAGTACTTCTACCAAAAAAAGTAATTTTGTACAGATTGACCATGCTTGAAATATGTATTCTATAAATGATTATTCCTATGACTGTAACCTTGCATTTTCTGTGACTAATAAAAAAAGGGAATAAAATATAAATAGGAATGAAAGTAAACTTATTCAAATTTCCAAATTATTTAAAATAGAGTAGAAAATCCAAAAGCATGGTTTATTATTTAGAATTGCCAAAAAATTGCTGATATAAGATTGATAATGGATTACTAAATTGCTTGAAAGAAATGTAGTTTTAATCTGTTACATTGCATTTAACACTAGAATGGACACTAGAAGTCTACCTGGTGACATTATTGTTGTCTCTGGGTGCTTTCTTTGTTCTGCTCATTGTCATCAAAAAATCTCTTTCCGTGCGTTCTGATGAGGCTGTAAAACCTAAAGGGCAGCAAACAGGAAGGCTTCCTCCACACTCAGGAGCAAAGCAAGGAAGGAAATAACATCTGCAGGAACCATATGTCATGAGAAGAGGCTTATTTTACGCACGCTTTATGTTAGAACTATTTTTAGGTCATCAGTAATCTCTAAACAATATTCAATTTTTTCTAACATCACGGAATTTAAATCGATGTGCTGCACATAGTAAATTAAAATATTTTTCCAACTAAGTTATTGTTTTCTTTTTGAATTAAAAAATAATAAGAAATAAATAGAGGCTAGTATGTACTGGTAATTTAATTTGAATCTAAAAATCAGAACTCATTTTCTAATGCTGAATTGGTTAGGTTAGAAATATCATTTTTATGTTGTCTATGAGCTAACTAATCAAAATATTAGAATAAATGAAAAAAGATGTTATTTTATATTATAAAACATACAGCTAGGTACAATATGTTCATGACTTAGTCACCTCATTGACAATATAATTTAACTTCTAAAAAGAAACTTTAAAAAGTAACATTGTGGTAATATTTAATATTGTCACTGTGTTTTTTATTAACTGTTGCATTGGTTTTATTTATGATAAACATGAGTGTTTTTTAATGTGCTATATATATTCTTATACAATACAGTATGATGAACTTGTATATTATTAACATGTTTAATTTCCTAACTAATTAAAAAGTTTGACTCAGAAATACAACTGCTGAATATAGGAGGTAATATGCAATTGTCTATTTTATTATCATTATTCTATCCTCTGAGTTATTTCCTGAGATAGCCTAACTTTCGGTGTACTCAATAAGCATCACAACTACTAATTCAGTACATAATGATTCCCATTAAATATGAAAATAATTCACAAACAAGAACATGCTATGTGTTATATACCCTTAGTTTCAAACATGTGCCCAGAATAGTCTAAAGTAAAGTTAGTTACACCAATAACTGGAGTTTTTCTCAAATTACCTATAAGATAAAATTTTAGATCGCACTCATAATACATATCAGGCTATTCAAAAATTACACATCCTCTTATAAATGTAAGTCACTCTGGGCCTAAACCACAAGATGTCTCCCTCTTATTGGTTTGGGAATTGTAAATGTCATCTAGAATGATGAGGCTGCTTTCACTAATGATTGTGAGCAATAATATTGTGGTGCAAGAGTGTATGAAACTGAAAAAAATATATGTCAATATAATCTCATTCTTTAACAGCTTTATTAAAAAGAGTTTTGAGGGAAACCTACTCAAAACTTTTATTTTACAAGTAATGAAATGGAACCTAAAGATAGTAAGGCCATTTTGCTAAATGCTCTTGATCCTAACACCCGGGAAAGCCAGAGCTCCACTCTTAGTTGGTCCTGGCTCTCAATCTTCAAACGGAGGTAGAGGGTCCTGGTTTGCTGAGGTCAGAAGTTATAAGATAAATATTAACATCTTCCTGAGGTGACAACTTTACTACAAAGTCTGAGAAAAATATATTATAAAAGAAACATACAGTTAAAATTTGTAGAGTATGAAATAGAAAAGAAATTTCATTGTAACAGAAGGAAATCTGCTACAGATATTCATTTTGTTTTCCAATTCCATTAAAGTTTCATGAAGGGTTCTTTTTGGAAATGCAGCCTCTCTTAAGCTAATTTAAGAAGTGTAAAGACAGGGTTGACACTGCTGAAGATATATATTAATTTTGAAATCAAGAAAACATGTGCCATGGTCTCACCCTCATTTATATGCTAACATTGAGTTCCCGTTCCACTTCTCTGTGCTTTGTTTTGTCAACTTAACTCTATCCCAGTTGACTGGAGACTGAAAGGTTGGAAATGCTAGATGTAAGGACAACTTTACATGAAAGGAGAGACAGAGAGAGTTCTTACTCAGTCTCTCCATCATCCCGACATATGTAAAACCTCCAACATATAAAACACTAATGTTGACTGATTAAATCTCTTTGGCTAAGTTAACTGGCTGCTAATACTGTAGAAGATACAGTCCCAACATGTTGAATATTTAAGAGAGGTGAAATATGGGCAATTAAAATATGTTGTCAGGATGACTAAGTTTCAGTCCAGATATTCATCACGTTGTTTGCCTATTTCAATATTATGATTTAAAATCTATATATTCAAAGTAGCAATACTGTCTTGTGTTATTTAAACCATAAACTAAAACTTTGATAATTTAGATATTTTCTTTTACTATTTTTCTGACTTTCAATAAATGATTATATTTCATTCTTAATTTTAATTTCTATTTAATAATAAAATAGAACTATTTTTACTATACATTCAAAACTTTCATCTCATGCAAGAATATTTAGTTTTAAAAGCACTTGGATAGAATTACTTTATTCATCTCTGCTCTATGTCATTCCAAAGAAAAATAAAATATATTATATCAACTATCATACATGGTCCAATTATAATCTAGGGGCACATTTATAAATAATTAATCTACCTTTTCATCTTCAAAATAAATGAAAAATATAGGAATTGGCCTCAGTCTTGAAAGACAATGATGAGTCTGCTAAAATTATAGAGAACTATGAATCGGAGAAATTGATATAAAATTATTTGAATTGAACTAGTGTTTAAAAATTAATTTGTGTGCCTCTGTGTTCTTGATTTTTTACTCATGTCTTTCTTTGTGTTAATTCTTCAGTAAATTTATAATAATTTCATTGTTTGATGTTCTACATAAAAGTTGAAACTGTAAATTCACTTTCATTTTTGTATATGTATATTTATAATAAAAGTCCTGAAGATATTGTTGTAGTTTATAAACTCTGATTAGCAGACATTTTCAAAACCTGAAAAACAGCAAATACATCAAACCATCACCATGGTTGTAATAAATCATGAGTTTTCAATTAACAAAATAATTTTTAGATGATTCTGACAAGTTAGAAACTATTACAATAAAGTCAGGTTAAGTTTAATTGAAATGTTCCAAGAAAAATATGTTGTATTCCCTTGCCTCTTTTACGTTCATACCTGCCCTATTTCATCATCAGATTTTAGAACTGAGAGGAGATTAATAGCGTCAGAGGCCCTGCTCAAGGAGACACACTTAATGCGGCTTTGGTCCAATCAATGGCAATTTAAACCTTGGGGGTGGCCTAGCAGTAGTCCAGTTACCTCTGAGCTAAATTAATTTTATCTAGTAATCTCCACTGGCGGGGAAAAGACCCAGGAGTGGAAAAAAAGGGTGTTTGAGTATAAATATTTGTGGGTTCTCCTTCATCATAAATGCTGAAAGTCATTACTTTCTACCTAGTGTAAGATCTGTTTAGCCATCCAGACCTTTCCCTCATCCTAGTAAATGTCACTCCACTCAGGCAACCACAAGTAAGCCATCCTTCGTATACGGCAGGACTAATATTTTTACAATCTCTCTGTTAATGGAATTAACATTTTCTTAATGAGGATTGGGATCAACAGAAAACTCACACATTGGCCCTAATTTAAACCTCTAATACCACATGACTATAATTTTTCTGTTTACATGTACCCATTAGAACCACATTTTTTAGAGTAGGGACTTCATTTTTCTAACCTCAACATCAAGAAGCACTATTTAAGTAAGTGATCAATCACTGCATGGTTGTTTTATTGGTAAATTAAGAATCATAGAAAGTTACCTAATGTTATTCATTGCAGAGAATGAAGCATATGATGAATTGTCGGTATGCTGGTAGCCTAGCTTTCTCAGAAGGTTCTTTAAAGGCCCAGCAATTCCACCTATGAGTATTTATCTGAAGACAGCCAAAACACTAATTCAGAAATATATATGCATCCTTATATCCATTGCAGTGTTATTTACAGTAGGCAGGGTATGGAAACAACCTAATTGTTCATCAATACACAACTGGATAAGGAAGATGTGGTACATATATACAATGGTATGTTATGCAGCCATACAAAGAGTGAAATCTTATCATTTTTGACAGCATGGATGGATCTAGAGGTATAACGTTAAGTGAAATGAGTCAAATGGAGAAAGACAAATATTATATCATATCACTTATATGCAGAACCTAATGAACCAAATAAACAAACATAATAGAAACGGACTCACCGATACAGAAAACAAATGGATGGTCGTCATTTGGGAGGGGGCTTGGGGGTGAATGAAACAGGTGAAAGGATTAAGAAGAACAAGTTGGTAGTTACAAAACAGTCGGGGTAGAAAGTACAGCATAGAGAGTATAGTGAACAGTATTGTGATAACTGTACAATACATGGTGTCAGGTGGCTACTAGACTTCTCCACTTTTAGTTCTATAGATGGCTAATCGCTATATTGTACACCTGAAACTGATATAATATTAAATGTCAACTGTAACTGAAAATGATTTTTACATTTCCTTTAGAAAATTAAATAGGAATATTCTGCCTGGATATAAGTGGTAATCCAGTTGATGTCATATTAATTTGCCTTATGTTTTTGTTTCTCTATATTAGATGGAGTTAAATTACCTTTTCAAATTAGATAAATAATACATTTTAGTGTAGCTCTCACATTCATAATTGCTGGCCACATTGATGCCTTGAGGATGGGAAGTTGAAAATGGAAGAGAGTCTGGGTCACAAGATAATAGTAAGTTTTCATAGTAAACAATGTAGTTACAAAGATCATATAAAAATATACAGTGTTCTTTTATTTGTCCCAGAAAATGATAATATTGTAAGGCAAACTTTAACTGGGACTTCTAATCTATTAATCTCAAAATTATCAATATTCAAGTTCATATTTATTCAGATTATTTATTACAGCTTAGTCTAAACATTGCTATCATTACAATGACTGCTTGTTTTTCTGTTTGGTTTTCTCCAATTCCCTCCTACCTCATCACTCCAGATTTTTTAATTGGTGAAACTCTTTCTCATCAATGTTATTGTCACTTATCCTTTCTCACTGAGATTAATATGCTAAGCAAAAGAAGTCCAAGAAAGACAAATACAATATGATTTCACTTGTATGTGGAATCTAATAAAAAATAAACTGATGAACAAAAGAGAACCAGAGGCATGGACACATGGAATAGACTGACAGATCTCAGAGAGGTGAGGGTGGAGGGCTGGGTGAAGGAAGATGAAGAGATTAACCAAAGAACGTATATGCATAGCCCACGAACACAGAGAATGGTGCGATGAAAGCTAGGGGAGGGGGTCAGAGGCTGGGTGGAGGTGGGTAAAGGGGAAGAAAATAGTTTGGGACAAAAAGAAAGTAAACCAGAAGAATTTTCTCCTGGACAATTCTGTGTAATTCTTTGTGAGGCTGTAATCTGTTTCTTTGTAAATATAACAGGGATGGAAGCTGCAAACAGCACTCTGCAAAACGGGCTTACTGCACACGCAAACTCCAGGGACATGAAAAAAGCAAGTGAGAGATTTACTAACATTTGCAGACTGTTTCCTTGGTAACAGGTTCATACCTCAGGGAATAAATTTAAAGAGCACCTGCCACATTTTGAACATTTTAATCTTTTTGCACTAGTGCATTTCAACTGCATAAGTTCAACTTTGATTTTTAGCAAACATTGCTCCAGTGGGACTGCTGGGTAAATATCAAAAACATCTGTAGTAGATTTTGGAATCTTGATGAATTATGTCAAAATTCAATGTGTTAAAACAAAAAATAAGAAGATAGATCATATTTTAAATATGTTTGTAAGTAATTTAGTGTGACCATAAGATTTTGTGTTTAGGGTCTACCACTTGTAGGCTGAGGAGGCAGAGTGAGGTTAACTGGATGTTGTATATGAATTTCCAGTTTCTACAGATATTCACCCATTTTACACAATTCCACATAATAAAACAACATAAAGTAGATGCAAAGAAAATTGTGTCTAAACCCATAAAGATTTACTGTGAAGCAAGGCGAGAAAAATGTGGAACACTTTCTCGATGTTATATAACAAGCAATGTAAGTCATCTTTCAGAACCACTGCTGTAGTACCTGGAGGCTAGTTGCATTACGCCAATTCATCCTGTAACTCAAAGTTTATGGCATATAAAAGATTTGTTAATATGTACATCCTCTGAGAATCACTGTGATTCACCATGATGTTATTGTATATGGTAATATGTGATTCTACAATGATTGATTGAAGATTTCAAGGAAGAATAATTACTATCTTCTGATATAAGTGATAACCAACATAGCTGGTAGCATCATCACCTCATCATCCCATTGTATGTAGATACTGGTGGGGTATATATTAGAGACTGAATAGAAAGCTTCCTTCAAGAGAAGTCAAATGAATTACAGGATGCAAGATGAGCACCAGTAATTACACAGAACACAAAGGGAATTCTACAAGTGTCGTAACAGGCAGCATAGAAAAGTGGTGAGAAACGTGGATGTGGGAGCCAGACAGTCTACCTGCATTGGAAACCGGGTTGAACCATCTATGAGTCAGATGGTACTATTGGTACCATCAACTTTAGGCAATTTTTAAAAATCTGTTTTTGCCTTCATGTCTTGTTCTGTAAAATTTAGATATTTTCAGAATAGTCATACAAATTTACTGAACTCATATTTGTAGAAAAGAAAAAACTTAAAAATAATGCCTGTGAAATGAAATAGAGTATTTTTATTAGACTCTCCGACTACATGGAACAAAAGCACACTTGTATTCATTCAGGTGATAAAGATCTATTATAAACATACGGACAAAATTACAAAAATAACATTGGCTACTGGAATATAAATTCCACAGGGCAAGAGCTCTTCCGTTCATTAACAAACCCTCCACATAGAGTACACGCTCGGCACGCAGGCACCTGGTACACATTTGTGGGACAAGCTGTGGAGGAAGCACTGCAGAGACAGTGTCACAAAACATTGGGAGGTCACTCAAAATGGGCACTGTAACTTGAACAATAAAGAGCTACCTGTTCACACCCTCACAGCTATTCTTGGCATTTCATATAAATGAAGTCCTACAATATGCGGCCTTTCATGTCTGGCTGCTTTCACTTAACATGCCATTTTCAAGGATCATGTTGTAGTATGAATCAATATGTTACTGTTTATGGCAGAATATTTCATCATATGAATATAACAGCTCTTGTGGATTGTTTGTTATAACATTTAGAAATGCAATAAACAGAATTGCTGAGACCATATTGTGCAGAGCACTCCTCTGTGCAAAATATGCAGGTAAGAATGCCAGCTACGAGCAAACACGGTTCAATAGTTTGTGCTAAAACAGTCAATCCATGCAGTTAATAAGACTCAAAAAGTAGCAAATTAAATTTGATTTAACCAAACACTTATCTCAGAAAAGCATTCAATACAGGTATAAAGTGTTTGAAAGGTAAAATCTTCAGCAGTAGTTGATTCTTCATCTCTTTATATTTTTGAAAATTATGTCTTTTGTTTTCTTCACTTAACAGAGCCTTTTAGTTGATAAAAATACAATGCAAGATATTGTGGATTGCATATATGTTCCCAACTTTAATTTGAAAACAATCCAGGCAACATGCTTCTCA
The DNA here is from genome assembly GCA_004024845.1 of Tonatia bakeri. Classification (NCBI taxonomy): domain Eukaryota; kingdom Metazoa; phylum Chordata; class Mammalia; order Chiroptera; family Phyllostomidae; genus Tonatia; species Tonatia bakeri. Next base: position 3,307 of record PVIA01004812.1, on the reverse strand, counting down.
GATTCTTTGGAATTAATGGAGTCATATCTGCATCATTTGTCAGATTACAAAATTGTGATATATTCAACTATATTAAAAACTGTTTACTGAATTCTTGGTATGTATTAGCATTGTCCATGGTGTAAATATAACTAGTTGGTATGGCCATTCTAAGGTAGTAACATTATTGATATGTATTAAGATCATTACATAATTTACTAAGCAAGTGTTCTATAAATACGGCATAAAACTGCAATCAGCCCTAGCTGGTGTGGCTCAGTGAATTGAGTACCAGCCTGTGAACCAAAGGGTCACTGGTTTGATTCCCAGTCAGAACACATGACAGAATTGTGGGCCAGGTCCCCAGTAGTGGTTGCACAAGAGGCAACCACACATTGCTGTTTCTCTCCCTCTCTTTATCCTTCCCTCTCTCTAAAAATAAATAAATAAAATCTTTTTTTAAAAACCTGCAATCCACCTAAATATATGGAGAATCAGTGGTCTTTTTTAAATAAAGTACTAATAAAAGATCCTATTTAATTTGTGTCCTGCTATGAAAATGTTTTCAAAAACTTGGTACTTTTTTCCTGTAATAAATATAATCTAGTAAGAGTGTAAAATTATGTTGTTTAAAAGATGGGAATTTAAATGTCATAGGGCAATCATTCTAAATACAACTTTTATTGTGAGAAAATACAGATACAGAAGTATACAGGTAGCAAACATAAATGCTTAATTTACTGTTTGTCTTCAATATTAAATCCAAAAAAATAAATTCATTTATACCCCATTCATCAAATCTTCTCATTACTTAGTTACAGGTTAATGTAGGTTTTAACGTACTCGTGCACTTTACAATTTAAGTTTTTTGGATTCATTTTTTTAATTTGTTTTTAATCTCCTTTCCCTTTCTTCTATGCTGCTCATGATATGGTGACTACACAGACATTTTTCCGTGAGAGATATTTTCATGTAACCACTCAGGAGTGGTGTCCAAAGTCAGAAAAGGCAGAGTGAGTAAATGATGGATGATTCTCAGTGCATTGGACATTGAATGAGCAAGTATACATTTACATGAAAACAAGCATGCTAAAGTCAACTATGAAAAGATATCTTGACACAAGAGGACTAAAAAAGATCAGAAAAAAGTGAATGGCATAAATGGGGCTTACAACATAGTTCTTATTCTCAGGTGGATATTTCATGAAGAAAAACTAGAGCTGAACTCGACAAAAACACAACCAGTGACTCCAATCAAATTCTATGATCGGGGAAAAAAGCACAATAACTTTCTCACTGGTCAGGAAGGCTGATAAAACTAGCTGTTCTCCTGTGAAAAAATCTACTTTGGGGTGCAGAGACCTAGTGCATCCAAGTTCTTAGGAGAACTCTTGAATTGTAAAGAAACTCTTTTTCTTATAACAAAGAGTATCTTTGAAATAAGCATGTTTTAGTGCTCCAAATTAGCTACCTTCAGTTCACTACTACTATATCTAGGTTTGAAAACTTATTGAACCTAAATTTTAAGACAATTAAAAAAAACCTATAGGCTCATGGATCTGGTTTGTTAAATAATCATTGAGCAGTTACCATGTGCCAAGTGTGAAGTTTGCATTCATGTTTTTTTTAGCCAATGAAACACACTAGCCTTAAAAGAAAAACAACTTATTGACCCCACCTCACTAATATTTTTAAGATTTATTGAACTATTTTCATTGAGAGTAATTGGGTGTTCTCCAGACCATAAAACTGTATCATTGGCATACTTATTTCATATAATTTAATTCACTTGTTAAAATGACATTGGATTCCTTTACAATCAAAGATTTTAGGATGGTTTTTATTAGTCAATACATTATTATCTGTATCAAATTTATATCTGGCTTTAACCTATAAATTTATCAATAAATTTATTCTATATCAATTTATCTCCTGAAGGCAACTTTATAACCAATGAACCTAAAGGAAAGTTATGCCTAAATTTCAAGGGTCTTTGTATGACAGCTATCTTCAATTTTAGCTTCTTCACACTACATGTTATTTTCAGACAATTTCATTCAAACAAAAAGTTTCAACTACATCCATGGGATAACAAACTCTCAAATCAATATCAACAGCCCAGTTCACTGACCTGGGTTTCAGATTTCTATTTTCCTATTTCTCCATCTGGAGGCCCCACAGACAAGCATTCAACTCACTTTTACTCCAGACTTAGCACAAGTAAAAAAGAACAACTCCCTGTATCTCTCTCTCAGCAGCATCACTAGGTTGGGCCGTATATTTTCAAGTTATCTGGAACTTCTCTCTCACCATCCATGCTTTAATTTAATTGGTCACCATGTGTTCTGATTAACAATGTTTTTTTCTGTTCCTTCTGCCATTGTATTGTAATAGTTCAGACCTTGAGATTTTCTCATATGGATTCCAAGCTGTTTTCACACTGCTGGTTTTAGTCACCCTTCAATCATTCTAAAGGGTTAGTTCTAAAAAGAAAGACACACTTTAATCATGTCACAGCACTGCTTAAGATTCTCCCCTGGAACTCTTCTATTGACAAAGTACTAGCAGGCCTTGTGTGGTCTGGAAATCCTTCCACTCTAGCCCTGTCTCTTACCTGGAGCCTACAAATATCTTTTGTTCCAAATATATTAAATTACTTATAAATTTCTTTTTTTAAGATTTTATTTATTCATTTCTAGAGAGAAGGGAAGAGAGGAAAAGAAACATCAATGTGTGAGATAAACATCAACCAGTTGCCTCTCCCATACTCCCTACTGAGGACCAGGCCAGCAACCTAGGCATGTGCCCTGAGCGGGAATCAAACTTTTTGGTTAACAGGCTGGCACTCAGTGCACTGAGCCACACCAGCCAGGGAACAAATTTTGAAACATTACCCTATTTCAGGGGAACTTTCGTACATGGGATTTTCTCTGACTAACATTGGCATCGTGTTTCAGCTTTGCAATGTTTCCCTTAGAGAACATCAAATAGATTATGAAAACACACTGCGTATAATAAATAGGCCTTTTCTCTCAGTTCTTTTTCCTTCCAAAACATTCTATTTTTACATCTATCATAAGAGTTATTCCTTTTGCTATCATTGTATTTTTTTTCTTTACTGTCTCCCTAAATTTACTGTGAGTTCCTTGGGATAATTTTTAAAAATTTCTGTAGACATATGACTAGCACATCAGCTAATGATTAATAATACTCAATAATTCTCTGATATATATGCTCATATACATATTCTCTGATATATATACATATATACACATATACTCATATATATACACACACTCATATATATATATCTATGTTTGTATATATT